>APFE030822641.1:2661-29466 GCA_000404065.3 Pinus taeda | reverse complement strand
AGCTGACGCAAAGGCTCCCAAAGCTAACACAGGGCCTCCTAGGGCTGACACAGGCCAAGAAAGGTTGACGCAGGGCCAACATGAGACAGAGGGGCTGACGCAGACCAGTTTGGGCAGACACTGGGGTTGCAGGAGCAGTTTTGTGCTCAGGAGCTGCCGAAAGGGTTTTTCCGGGGTTTCAACCAGGAGATTTCTGTCAAACTGTGAGGTATAGATGCTAAGGAAATTCTCTGTTGGATAGGCCAATTACGACACCCAGATTGTACTCTGATATTGCTTAATAAGAAAACCCTCAAATAGTTGCACCGATTTTCTCGCATTGGCTTTTTCCAGGGACATTGGTCCAAAAATAATGGTGTCATGTGGTGTGTTTGTTCTTCTTTCTTTTAGTCGTTGATCTGTAATATGTTGAGCATGCATTGGTGTTTATTTTCAGTATTTACTTTGTAAATAACTTGTTAAAGAAAAATAACAAGTAGGTAGGAATAAATCAGAAAAAGTGTATGAAGGGTTTCTAAATTAAGTAAACTTCGAAACTTCAACATGGTATCAAAGCGTGACTGCAGATCACAGGGGGACTAAAAGACATCAGCCGAGCGTAACAATAGCAGCAGAAAACAGTTGTCCTGAGGTGACAGAAGTTGTTTCTAGCAACGCAGAAACCAAGGAAGTGTGATGCAGAGCCAACCAGAGCCACGCAGAAGAAGTCTGGAACTGTGCAGAGCTTCAGAGAGGCCAGCGTTACTGATGCAGAGGGCCAAAGGGCTGACGCAGGGCTGATGCAGACCCACCCAGGGCTGACGCAGACCCATCCGGGGTGATGCAGAGCCAACATGAGGCAGAGAGAGGCTGACACAGTTCACTGAGAGGCAAGTTGCTAGGGTCTAGAAGGCTGCAGGAATATTGCAGAGTGGAGCTGTTGAGGTACTGTAGTCAGAACAGTACCTGACAGAGCAAGGCCAAAGGAGTTGTTACCGAGGGTTTCTAGCCAAGGACATCGGATCAACAGTGCAGTTGCACAAGACGATCAGTGTAGGGGGCATCTTGACAAGCGCAAAAGGATTTCCAAGAGGGAAATCAGGACTTAGAGGGAGTCCAGAACAGAACTTCCAGACGAGAAGTAGAGACTCAGAGGAGTCAAACAGAAAACTTCCAGAAGGGAAGTAGAGGCGCGTCATGGCACTACACGGGGTAAGGGACTAGGATAGACTGGAATGTCTAGGCACTGCGACAATGACTCAGATTTGGAGCTGTCACCCTGATCCCCAATCTCTTCGTTTAAGCTGTCTCCCTACAACAGGGTAAGGGGGGTAGACCTTATGGAAAAATGGAATGAAGAAAAACTAGTTGGGAACCAACCAGTTTGAGAGACACAATATAGCGATCAAGTACTCGATTAAGATTTAGCAAGACTTATAGGGTTTGATTAGATTTTAAACGATTGATACCAGTGCCTTATGGAGTTAACGATCTTGCTAGGGAAATGAAGACCAAGTAATCGATTAGCAACTGCTGCTTAGATGAATGATTATCTTATATGAAATGCAGACCCTAAAACTAATGTGAGATACAAGAATCTTGGTTAATTTTAGTTAAATGCCTATCTAAGTTTTAACCCTTCAATCATTTCTATATTGAGCCCGATTTCGTAGTAATTGGCAAAGAGAAGATAAAGAGGGTGTGATTAACGATACCTCTCCTGAAATTCTAACATACCCGGTCGGTGCCTTCGGCACTACAAAGAGTTGTGGCTCTGATGACTGCAAGGTCATCGTTTTAAGTACTATTAAAACAGGCTTCTCAAGCAAATATTGATGGATACCTATCTCTCTATCGACCAAGCTTATGCTTGGAAGTAAATTTTATTTATGCAAAACTAACTTATATGCAAATGCATCAAATGATGAGAAGATGAGATGAAGTTAGATTCAAGGATGAAAAGATGCTTTGTCGCAAAAACTTTCAATTACCCAAATGAAATGCTCGCCTTTTTTCAGATGAAAACTTAGAAAATAAACTCTTGAAAATACTATAGTTAAAACACCAGCTTATTTCAAATCTTCTTGATACAATTTAGCTCAAAGAGAACAAAAACAACTTTGCAATTCGATATCAATGTCAACAAATTCTCAAAAAAAGAATACTCAGTTTATGAAACAAAGGATATGCCTTTTATCACAATTCCATGACAGATTACTTAATTTTCATAAATTAATTTTTAGGACAACAGTAAGAAAAACTTTATGACAACAGTAATATGACAATGAAAATAATAGGCTATCAATGATATCTTTATGCCAAAAATTTACCGAAATTTTTCCAAACTTGCCCACATGAATTATCAAAAATTTTCAGCCTGTTGTGATGTGATTTCCGGAATTATATCAGATCTGATATACTTATTACAGCCAACAATTAAAACATAAAATAAACCTAATGATGAATGCCCAACTCAAGAAATTAATTCCTTAATGTATTAGACAGCTTAGGAACTGATTTTAGGCTAACCCACATGAAATTTTTCCACTGTTATATTTCAAACTTCAAAAACAGAATTATTCATAGATAACAGTGACCCAAAATGTAGATCTAGGCCAAATTCTTGATACACATCAAACATAAATGACTTATTAATGTATTTAGCAATTTTTTAGTTAATTTCAAACCACTTAGATGTGTTTTTCACCACTATTAGAAAGGTATATGATTGTTGTAGCAAACAGTGAGAAAAAAGATGGTTTAGAGATCAAACCCTTAGGCCCTAGGCCTTGAAGATCACTTGCCCAAGTTGCCAAAAAAAAATTCAATATCTGAAACACAATTTTTTACCAAATTTTCTGCAAAAACCCACCAATGAGTAGCTTCAGAAAATCAAATATTCAAATAAAAAATGGAGCAAGGGAATCTAGGGCCAATGAAAGCTAGCACTAGGCCCAATAGAACTAGCGTCGGGCTAGGAGAATGCAGATTTGGGCTTAAGAGCCCCAAAACTTGAAACCCTTGTTCTGAAAAATTTTATTTTGCTTCAAATCTTCAAATTTATTGCAAAATCTTTAATGGTTTGCCTTGTAAAAAGATTTGGGATAAGATATTGCCCTCCAGGGCCTAGATCTGTCTCAAAACCCCCAGATCTGCTTGAAAAAATCTCAAATCTTAAGATTTACTTGGCTGATTTCCCAGATCTATTCCTGCAAACAATCTTTGAGCCCAGATCTTGCCCTCTAGGGTCTAGATCTAGTTCAGATCTGAAGATTTACTTGGCTGATTTCTCATATCTATTCCTGCACAAATGAAAAGAGAAAAACCCAATACCTAATGTGTACAAAAATAGAGAAAATCTCAAAAACCCAAGTGTTAAAATCAGTGTTCCACAGGGATTCGCCCCCCCTAGGGGTCTAGTTTCCTAGCTCCCCCGCACTCCAGGGACTTGGGGACGAGTAGGGGTCGTTTCCCCATGCTCCCAAAAACCAAGGTACGCTGGGGGACGTGCCAGGGGGATGTTTCTCTATCCTTGGGGGTTGTTTCCGAAAAGGGGGATGAGGGGTGTCGTGAGGGGTCGAGGGGGGTCAAGGGGCGACGATAGGGGACGACACGGGACAAAAACACGATTTTAAAAAAAGATGGTTTAAATTAAAAGTTTTAAAACTAAACTAAACTTTAATTAATTTAATTAATTCTTAACACTTAAACAACGTAGGGTTTTGGCATTTGCGTTTCATTGTTTATGTTATAAAGCGTAAACCCTCACCCCTGAGACCTCACACCGTTCGCTCCACTCGGAACTCAGAACTCCTCCCGTCCTACGAGCACGTCGAGCAGCGCTGCAGCAGTCCATGTCCACGATCCTTTTTCCTCCGTCGAGCATCAGTCCCCTAGCAAGCATTGGTTCGGTCCTCGGAGGTTCCTCAGCATTGTTCCAAACTTCCAGTGAGCAGCGAGCAACAAACTACTGTAGGTAAGTACTAGAACTGTTAGTAATTTTTTTTCATTTTTAAATATTTTTTGTAATTCTGAAATCTGTAATTGCGTTTTTTTCATTTTTTTTTAATTTACTGTATAATATAATTTATTTGATTTCTAAAAAAATATAAATTAGAAACTTCAGTTTCACTATTTTTCAATTTTTCAATTTTTTTGTAAATTTTAATTTCTTTTTAATTTTTTAAGCTGCGTTTTTTTCTTTTTTTCATTTCTTCTTTATTTTGTTTTGAGTCTTCACTGTGATTTTAAAAAAAAAACTGAAATTGTTTTTGTGAATTTTAATTTTTTTAAAATTGTTTATTTAGATTTTTTACTATATTTAATTTCTATTTTATTTCTTGAAATTCTAAAAAAAAATAGTGTTCAAGAATCAAAACTTCAATGTGTGTGCTTTAGTTGTAATGTTTCTAAATTTTTTTATTTTCATTACAAGTTGCAACTTACATTTTGATTTGTCATTCAACTTACAACTATGAGTCAAAGTCAAACTTCTTCTGGGAAAAGTGAGAACAATAACAGTAGCTACAGTGGTAGTGAGCCACATGATGCAGAAGAAGAAGTTGAAAGTGATCACAAGGGGGCAAGATACCAGAATAGGCATGGTGTAGATTTTGCAGGCCCAACAAGAGCGCTGGAAAAATTTGCGAAGGGGACATTTAATCATCTAAAACCACTTCTAATCTATGCAACTAGACTGCCGAAAAAGAATCCAAAGGTTGGTGGTGGCTCACGTGATTGGGTTTGCAATATTTGTGGGCAGTTATACCAGGGTGAAGCAACACATTTTGGTGATTACAGGTAAAGGAGTCAATATGTGTCCCTCAAAGAACCTGAATTCAGCTCAAAGAGAGCAACTTTGGAGGCTAGAAAGGGCAGCCACTGGAAAATGATTGTTTTCTAGTAGACATGTTGATCCATCCACAAATATTCCTCCATCCAGTGCTTCATCAAAAAAGACAAAGGTTTCTATTGGTGCATCTCGTTCTTGTGCAATGGGTGGTACAGTGTCTGGGATGTACAACATTCTAGATCGAGATGACATAGATGATGCAATTGGCAAATTTCTTTTTGCCAATGGAATTCCCTTCCATGTTGTTCGTTCTCCTTATTACAAGGAAATGGTCCAAGCAATTGCAAAAATAGGACCTTCATATGTACCACCCAGAGAACATAAACTATGAACAACAATTTTAAATAGACAAGTGTCCAAAATTAATGTGCAGAAAGAGAGAATGAGACAAACATGGTTGAGGTTTGGTTTCTCTATTGTTATCAATGGATGGACTAACATCTGAAAAGGCCCACTAATCAACATCATAGTGACATCTTCAGAAGGTCCATTCTTTCTTAAAGCTGTTGATTGTTCCGGAAAGTGCAAGGATGCATCTTTCCAATTTGAGCTTCTTCGAGAAGCTATAGAGGATGTTGGGCCTGATAGTGTGGTGCAGGTTGTGACAGATGCAACAACAGTTTGTACTTTGTAGATCAGCTGGGTTATTGATTCAAAACAGGTATCAACACCATTTTTGGACTCCTTGTTGTGTGCATGCACTCAATAATGCACTGAAAGACACTGGCAAGATTTAGTGGATATCACACTTGGTGTTAGCGGCAAGAGATGTGCAAATGTTTATATGCAACCACCACACCTCCTTGGCTATGTATAGCGCTCACATGAGGAAGGAATTCCTCAAGCCCACTGATACTAGATAAGCTAGCTATTTTCTCTTATTGGAGAGGATGATAGAGGTACAAGCACCTCTACAATCCTTGGTTGTGAGTTCAGAGTAGGGAAGGTGGTCAGAATCAAAGACAGACACTGGGAAGAAGGTCAGGCTTCAGGTGTTGGACAATGATTGGTGGGCAAATTGTTCTTATTTGGTGTCATTCTTGGGCCCTATTGTGGAGGTCATTCGTTACACTGATTCAAATGCTCCTAGTCTTGGAGAAATCTATGAGACCTTTGATAGCATGTTGGGTCGTGTGAAGGTAGCCATTCAGTAGAGGGAGCCCTCGTTAAAGTTCTATACTTCCCAGATTCGACCCATCATTCAGCGTAGGTGGGGTCGCATGAACACAACTTTGCACATGGCAGCATATACATTAAACCCAAAATGGTATGTTGAGAGACCTGGGAGGGTGCCTCCTATTGATGATCCAGAGGTAAAGAATGGCTTCTTAGATGCAATTGCAAAGATGTACAGTGAGAAGGAGAGGTCAAGATTTCGAAGACAATTTGTTCAGTTTGCATCTCTTAGTGGCCCCTTCAACACATGTGGTGCTCGGGAAGATCGCATTGATCTAGCCCAAGATGACCTGATTGGTTGGTGGAGGAAGCATGGGGATGGTGCTCCAGAGCTCAAAGATCTAGCCATGCATTTGTTGTCTCAGATTGCTAGTTCCTCTGCAACAGAGAGGAATTGGTCCACATATAGCTTCATCCACTCTATCAAGAGGAACAAGCTTACCTCTAAAAGAGCGGAGAAGTTAGTTGTTGGGCACAGTGCCCTACATCTTGAGCATAGGAAGACACCTGAGTATTTGAAGGGACCAGTAACACGATGGGATGTTGATCCAGAGGATGATGCACAGGTAGATATGGAGGAGAGACTTGATGAGAGACAGATGGGGTTGGTTGGTGTGCCACTCAACATGTTTGAGAATGCTAGTGATTCAGATTCAGATGGTGATATGGTTGATCCTGATTGATTCATGCAGCAGCTGGATGCAGAGATTAGCGGGGCATTACCTTGAGGCTTGAGCATTACCTTGGGGCATTACCTTGAGGCATATTTTGCATTATGCTCGTTTATCTTTTGATATGTTGATGTTCTTATGTTATTCTGACTCTATTAAATTTTGACTCTTGATGTATCAGACTTGACTTTAATCTTTTATAATTCTATAAAATTTGGACTCTTGATGTATGATGTATCAGACTTGACTTTTATAATTTTATGTCAATATTGAATATTCACTGTTTAGTATTCAATGTTCATAGTAGGAAGTGGAACATCAATATGGTTTAAACTTTAAACTTTAATCATAATGTATGATGTATGATTATAAATTAGAATTTTAAATTTATATGAAATTAGATAATGATATTCATATCAATGATCATGCTTTGCAGCTTTTCAATTCAAACCCAATTGTCATAGTGGACTCAATTAATAAATTATATTTTATATTTATAAGTTTTTAAGACCCTAACGCCCCCCCCACATTTCCTAAAAATTGGTGGGGAGCTTTTGCATAGGCCCCTCCCGCATATCCTCGCTCCCTTGCCCCCTCGTCCCGGAACCTTGGTGGAACATTGGTTAAAATTCAAAATTATGTTACAAAAATTTCAGATCTACACAAGTAAATAATAGATCTATTCAAATAATTTACAGATCTATACAAATAAATAACAGATTTATCAGATCTGAGGAGTATGAGTCCAACTCCGCTCCCAGATTTGATAATCTAAGGCTCTTAATAGCCAGATCTATCAAAATTTCCACAACATATTTAAGAGATTTTGAAATTTTAGAGAGGTACTAGCCCAAAAACACCCTGCATAAAAAAGATTATCGTTAGATAAATCCTGAGGCTTATATGAAGTAGGCTCTTTAGAAAATATGTGTTGAGAGTTGGCTGGTCCAACCGAGGTGTTAATTTTAGGTATGTTCTATGCTAGAGAAATTTATTTCAATTTTCATAGTTAGCTCAATATCTTTTCCAGATTAGCAATCACATCGGCATTAAAGTAAACCATAGATAGAACATAAATATAAATCACAGAAGACAAGCAAAGACGAGACGACACAAGATGTGGCACTAGCCAGGGACAAACCCCAATGTGGGGAAACCCTTGATCAATTCTTCTTATATGTTCTTCAATAGTTCAGCAGAGAGAGAGAGATAGTACATTTACAATAGAAGTCAACACTTCGACTTATCAAGATCTGAGCATAAATCATCTCCTATAACGATGATACTTGAGGTCAGTTGAAGACATTCTGCTTCAACTGATTCTCCAAGGTGACGGCTTCATCTAACATAGTGTTGCAGCTTGTACTCATGTTGCACCTGTCACTGTGCTACACCTAGTCACTGAGCTGCTCCCATCATCATGCTACCCATGCCCATCATGTTGCATCATTCATCATCATGATCTGAGACTATTCATCCTTATCATTCTCATTATGTTGAGACTGTAACCATCATAAACATTACTGCTTATGATCATTGTGACTGCATATTAGAACATCATTTAATACTCCACATCACTGTTGTACAAGATGTTTGTACTGCCATACGGATTTCACTGAGATCTATATTTCAGGATTGCTGTGTGAGATAACTCAGTCCCTTCATCCGAGATTTTCATCCAACCGAGATCCTTACCCTTGTCACTTCTTGTAATTCAGATCACTGTTTGCAATAGATACGTTATTGGATTGTCTTCATACTACTATTCAATATACTTAAACAGCTATAGAAGAACCACCGAGATCTGGTGTCAACACTGCTTCTTTCCATAAACAGCTTTGGATTTTACCACGCTGTCACCTACAGCTACGTGGCATTAACGCGGATCCCACGCTGTAGTATAACTGCTTTATAATAGATCAGCTACAGGTATATCGTAGATGTGTGGAGGTCGAGGGTCTTCATTCATGGTGATTGTGTCCTTATGCCGAGATCATTCAATACACGCTGCCTGATCTATGCTGCTAGATCCCACGCTGCCAAATCAGCGAATGTTACAGGATGCCGAGAGTGCCATGACTGCACCATGGTGCAGTCAATACCTTACTGTGGATGCGGCTCCCTTATGCGAAGATTCTGCATTGTTGCGTATAATGACATCGTATAGGGTGTTGTGCGTACATAACTGCGTATGCGTATAAGGTGACAACGTATAGTTTCCATAACTGCGTATAATGTGACTGTGTATAGACTGTCCACGCTGTGCGTATAGTCCATTGCCAATGGATTAGGGCATCACATAGATGTTTTCATTGTTGTGCATATAGAGTCTCCATGACAGTTTCTAGGGCATCATTCGTACATAGGCCAGCGTATCCTCTATGCGTCTCTTCTTCACCAAAAACCCAAAGATGTGGAGAGGAGGAGATCACATGAAGTTAGTGTGCCAAATGACTGCAAGTGCTCTTTATTTATACTAAAAACGTAGAGGTTGAATAGACATGTCGGTTGGGCTTCTGAGCCTACTCAAGTTGCTGGCTGACTTGACAATTTGTTTTATAACATAAATAAATTTATAAATTCATAAATACTTATCGTAATCGGATGATCTTTAGATCAATCCTGAACCTCTCGATGAGAGGGATCCAATAAAAATATCAACTACCATAAATAAGATGACCCACATGGATTTTGGCCCTAGTTTCCAATTTTAACACTCCCTCTCAACTAGGGAGAACTCCATCCGCTGATCCATATGTCCGACTGTACTATCTCTGCCATTAGTGCCCTGCACTGCTCTGCTTTGATCAGCTCTACTCTGCTCAGCTGAACCATGAAGAAGAAGAATTGATCGAGAATGTCTCATACCATTCTCCACTGACCTGAAGTTAGTCTCAGAGTGCGTACCACTGGTCCCAGACCAGTCTCAACTGACCCAAAGTCAGCGTCATAGTGGGTACCACTCCTACTACTAGTCCCAGACTAGTCCTCTCCTGACTTGAAGTCAATCTCAGAGTATGTACCACTGGTCCCAGACCAGTCCTCAACCGACCCGAAGTCAGTGTCATGGTGGGTACAACTCCTACAACTGGTCCCAGACCAATCCTCTACTGACTCGAAGTCAGTCTCAGAGTATGTACCACTGGTTCCAGACCAGTCTCAACCGACCCAAAGTCAGCGTCATAGTGGGTACAACTCCTACAACTGGTCCCAGACCAGTATCATTGATCCCAGATCAATGAAGGTCATCCTAGCATAGGGAGTATGGTAGATACAACGATGCGTCCATCGGTACCACTATGGTCCCTATCCTCATTTCCCTGCTCATTGATCAGATGAGAGGTACTTCCCATGAGTCCCAGACTGCATGGGTAGGATGCCTTGATAGGAAAACTAATCATCCTGTCCACAGGAGAGTGAATGATCATGTCCAGTGGATGCCACGAAGAACTAATCATCCTGGCCCACAGGAGAGTGAATCATCCTGTTCCACAATTGCCATGGAGAACACATCATCCAAGCCTCACAGGAGAATTGATCATCCTGCTACACAATCGTCATGGAGAACACATCATCCAGACCTCACAAGAGAACTCATCATCCTACTACACAATTGTCATGGAGAACACATCATCCAGACCTCACAGGAGAACTAATCATCCTGCTACATAGTCGTCATGGAGAACACATCATCCAAACCTCACAGGAGAACTGATTGTCCTGCTAAATAGTTGCCACGGGGTGTCACAGGGAAAGTTTTGATTCTTTTACCCTGTACACGTATACCACCAGGGGATGGTGAGTCACCCTGTGGTCATATGTCACTCCAAGAAGTACCTTGTGCCCCCTGGAGCTCCCAAAGCTCGGTACATCATACTTGACCCTCGTTAGAGGGTCTCTAAACAACACCAAGTCATTCTCAGAAAGTCAGGAATTTGACCTTTCCTAGGGGCATTGTCAAAATGTCGGTGACCTATTCATCTGTACCGATATGTTGGAGCCTTATAGCTCCTTGCTGCACCCTATCTCGAATTTAGTGGTACTTGATATCGATATGCTTGGAGCGATCATGAAATACGGGATTCTCTGATAAACGAATCCCACTTTGGTTATCACATAGGATCACAGTGGTATCCAATGTAAATCCAAACAGCTCACTGAAGAGCTTTCGTAACTAGACTACCTCACAGATGGCCATGCTAGTAGCAATATACTCTGCCTCGGCAGTGCTCAAAGCCACCGACTTATGCTTCCTACTCATCTAGGGCATCGAAGCAGATATAAAGGAGAACCAGCACTGAGAAGTGCTCTAGTGATCCTCCACAATGCCTGCCCACTAAACATTTGAATAATCATGTGGTTTCATATTCCAGATAGTGTATCTCAATCCATGAGAGATTGTGCCTTGAAGATATCTCAGAAGATTCTAAGCACCAATCCAGTGAAGCTCAACCAAATATGAGCTCACCATGCTAACTACAAAACATATATCTGGATGGAGGTTCACCAAGAACATCAACGTGAATGAGTTTATGAAACTCAGAGGCATTTCCCAACTCTGGTTCGACATCACTACCATATAACTTCTGAAAGGTAAGATCCTCGAGGTAGTCACAGGCTTGCAGTTTATCTTTCCACATTCGGAATCTAACTCCCTCTATCTTCTACAAATGAGAGGGTCTGCACCTGTCAAACATAGGTGCCAGTATGAGAGGTCTATCATCCACAACCTTCGAGTAATGGTTTGGATCGGTTTCACTCCTAGTGAATTTCAGCTTCATCAGACAGCCATCAATCCTCTCATACTACACCCGAGGTGTTTTGCTTCAGGCCGTAGAGGGCTTTCTTCCAACTGTATACATGAGATTCCCGATCATGAATCTCAAACCCCTCGGGTTGTTCCAAAACCTGTGGACCTGCTACATGAGGGGAATGATCCCCTTGAGACATTTTCCATACATCTCAGACATGTACTTTCATGCTCTCTTTGAATTCAGACTTCCCTGTCACCATCTGACTCACAGACCTCCGGTGCTATGTGTCAATGGACATGGTCCCCTAGTGGACTTCCCGTAACTTGATACAACCTTGAACTCAAAAACATATTTGAAAATTCTATTTTCAAACACGTACCTTTCCATCGACGAGTGCCACTTTAAAACCTTTGACTTGCATTCCTGGGGTTCCTTCCTTTCTCTAAAGAGTCGGCCGTGTCCTTGATGTCCTGCATTACTTATCATTCCTTGATCATTGAAGATGTCCCTAGAATGATTATTATCTTCATCAAGAGATGTGTTTTTGCCATTCAGACAATCCTTCACATAATGGCAGAACTTATTGCAACCAAGGCATCCGCCTTTCCTTCCACTCTTAGATCTGAACTTCCCAATGAAGTGATCTTTAGGTAGGCTATTAGAAACTTCCGTTGCGCCATTCTGATAATATTCTCTGCTTCGACTTCACCCTTGGTGAATTAGAAGAGGGATGAGGAACCCATTGATCCTTTTGTCCTGTCCCAACAGTCTTCAGTGACTGCTCTTCCACTCTTGCTTGGGCATTGTCTTCACCTCAACTCCGATACCATGTTAATTTTGGGTATGTTCTATACTAGAGCAATTTATTTCAATTTTCACAGTTAGTTCAATATTTTTTCCAAATTAGCAATCACATCAGCATTAAAGTAAACTGCAGATAGAACATAAATATAAATCATAGAAGACACGCCAAGACAAGGGGACACAAGATGTGGCGCTAGCCAGGGACAAACCCCAATGTGGAGAAACCCTTGATCAATTATTCTTATATGTTCTTCAATAGTTCAACAGAGAGAGAGAGATAGTACATTTACAATATAAGTCAACACTTTGACTTATCAAGATCTAAGCATAGATCATCTCCTATAACAATGATACTTGAGATCAGTTGAAGACATCCTGCTTCAACTGATTCTCCAAGGTGACGGCTTTATCTAACATAGTGTCGCAGCTTGTACTCATGTTGCACCCGTCACTGTGCTGCACCTAGTCACTGAGCTGCTCCCATCTGCTCCCATCATCATGCTGCCCATGCCCATCACGCTGCACCATTCATCATCATGATCTGAGACTGTTCATCCTTATCATTCTCATTTTGTTGAGACTGTAACCATCATAAACATTACTGCTAATGATCATTGTGACTACATATTAGAACATCATTTAATACTCCACAGCACTATTGTACAAGATGTTTCTACTGCCATACGGATTTCACCGAGATCTATATTTCAGGACTGCTGTGTGAGATAACTCAATCCCTTCATCCGAGATTTTCATCCAACCAAGATCCTTACCCTTGTCACTTCTTGTAATTCAGATCACTGTTTGCAATAGATACGTTATTGGATTGTCTTCATACTGCTATTCAATATACTTAAACAACTACAGAAGAACCACCGAGATCTGGTGTCAACACTTCCTCTTTCCATAGACAGCCTTGGATTTTACCACGTTGTCACCTACAGCTACGTGGCATTAACACGGATCCCACGTTGTAGTATAACTGCTTTATAATAGATCAGCTACAGGTATATTGTAGATGTGTGGAGGTCGAGGGTATTCATTCATGGTGACTGCATCCTTATGTCGAGATCATTCAATACACGCTGCCAGATCAGCGAACGTTATAGGATGCCGAAAGTGCCATGACTGCACCATGGTGCAGTAAATACCTTACTACGGATGTGGCTCCCTTATGCGAAGATTCTCCATTGTTGCGTATAATGACAACGTATAAAGTGTTGTGCGTACATAACTGCGTATGCGTATAAGGTGACAGCGTATAGTTTCCATAACTACGTATAAGGTGAAAGCGTATAGACTGTCCACGCTGTGCGTAGTCCATTGCCAACGGATTAGGGCATCATGTAGATGTTTTCATTGCTGTGCGTATAGAGTCTCCATGACAGTTTCTAGGGCTTCTGCGTTCAGATCTAGGGCATCATTCGTACATAGGCCATCATATCCTCTATGCATCTCTCCTTCACCAAAAACCCAAAGACGTGGAGAGGAGGAGATCACATGAAGTTAGTGTGCCAAATGACTTCAAGTCATCTTCTATTTATACTAAAAATGTAGAGGTTGAATAGACATGTCGGTTGGGCCTCTGAGCCTACTCAAGTTGCTGGCCAACTTGAAAATTTGTTTATAACATAAATAAATTTATAACTTCATAAATACTTATCGGAATCGGATGATCTTTAAATCAATCCTACACCTCTCGATGAAAGGGATCCAATAAAAATATCAGCTACCATAAATAAGATGACCCACATGGAGTTTGGCCCTAGTTGCCAATTTTAACATGTTTGAGAATGCTAGTGATTCAGATGCAGATGGTGATATGGTTGATCCTGATTTATTCATGCAGCAGCTGGATGCAAAGACTAGCAGGGCATTACCTTGACACATTTTTTGCATTATGCTCGTTTATCTTTTGATATGTTGATGTTCTTATGTTATTCTGACTCTATAAAATTTTGACTCTTGATGTATCAGACTTGACTTTAATCTTTTATAATTCTATAAAATTTGGACTCTTGATGTATGATGTATCAGACTTGACTTTTATAATTTTATGTCAAAATTGATTATTCACTGTTTAATATTCAATGTTCATAGTAGGAAGTGGAACATCAATATGGTTTAAACTTTGAACTTTAATCATAATGTATGATGTATGATTATAAATTAGAATTTTAAATTTATAAGATATTAGATAATGATATTCATATCAATGATCATGCTTTGCAGCTTTTCAATTCAAACCCAATTGACATTGTGGACAAAATTAATAAATTATATTTTATATTTATAAGTTTTTAAGACCCTGATTCCCCCCCACATTTCCTAAAAATTGGTGGGGAGCTTTTGCATAGGCCGCTCCCGCATATCCTCGCTCCCTAGCCCCCTCGTCCTGGAACCTTGGTGGAACATTGGTTAAAATTCAAAATCATGTTGCAAAAATTCCAAATCTACACAAGTAAATAACAAATCTATACAAATAATTTACAGATCTATACAAATAAGTAACAGATTTATCAGATCTGAGGAGTATGAGTCTAACTCCGCTCCCAGATCTGATAATCTAAGGCTCTTAATAGCCAGATCTATCAAAATTTCCACAAAATATTTAAGAGATTTTGAAATTTTAGAGAGGTACTAACCCAAAAACACACTGCAAAAAGAAGATTATCATTAGATAAATCCCGAGGCTTATATGAAGTAGGCTCTTCAGAAAATATGTGTTGAGAGTTGGCTGGTCCAACCGAGGACTATCCCCAAACGCTCAATGAGAACCTGAGAGATCTTTTGCAAACACTAGATCAACCATCAAATCAAGTAGAGAAATAGAACAACAATAAAATCCTGAAGAAATAAAGATACCTGCTACTTCAATCAAAATTAAAAATATTACCCTAGATCCAACAAACTGAATAAGATACTTGTATTCAGATTATTCTAAGAGAGCTATTGATTGATAGTTTTCACATAATATTAAGCAAAAATTAAAACAATGTTACCATAAATTCATGAAGAGGAAGTTGAGGAACACTACAGCACGTTGAAACCCCAAAGACTTTTGCATTAATTCAAAAAAGTATAAAAGAGAGCTTGAGAGCTTAGTACATAATCCAGAGATTAGAAGATCTCAACTGACAATTGACCTCCTATTTAAAGATAAATCTTCCAACAGCTAGTTCGAGTGATCTTTGTCAAAATAATCTCGACCGTTGATGAGGATCAAAATTTCTTTTAATTTCATCCATCAAAATTTTAAATATTGAGGAAATTTCGAATTTTTCAATTAAATGCATTTTAATTAATTCAAAAATTAAATTTTTCAATTAATTTCCTCAAAATTTTGACTTTGACTTAACCCCAGCGACCAAAGGCTTAAAATTTAGCAAAATAATCAATTAACATTAGTCCCTAGACCTCTTAAAATTTAATTTTTAAAGGACCCACGAATTTTGCCTTCGGAAAATTTAAATTTACCGAAGACTTATAAACTAATTAAATTTTTAGCTTAGGATTCTAATTAATTTTGGCCAGAAAATTTAATTAATTAACCTATGAGGGGATAAATTATTTTTTTAACCCTCAAGACACTTGACATCATGATTTTTACATTTTTTACATCTAAAGGGGGAAAACCCATTTGCAAAAGACCCTCACAGACTACCCAGTTCTGTGACACGAATATAATCTAGCAGATCAAGCAATTTGTAATAAAATAACCTAACCAAATAGTTAGGATTATCCCCAAATCACTTTTACATAGACTCGATCTAGAACACTAAGACTCCCCTAAGATCCCAGTGACAAAATCCATTCCGGCTTTGGGGTGAGGCTAAAGGAAAACTCTGCCGACCATCCGAGAATGGATGGGTGAGACAAAAAACCTCCCCGAATGTAGATCGTCATCAAAAAAATAGGTTTACCTAGGTGATCACATACACGACACGGATCTGCTGAGATCATTTACATTATACACATGCAAACTGGGTTTACATTATAAGATGATCATCAGGTTGATGATGATAGTTGGATGGAAGAAACACATCGATCAGGCGCTATCCCTTTTGCGAAAAAGGGGGTGTACTGCTATGGGTCGTTGACACGTAGTGGTCAACAGTACCATTAGATGACATTGAGTTGCACTTGTAACGCATTGATGATGATGGGAGAGAAGATAGTGAGGCTCAAGCATTTTCAGATACACTTGATGAAGAAGATATGAATTTTTGAGTAGCTTCAGCCTTCATGCTACTATGGATATTAACTCATACATCCTTTTTTGTTGTCTTGAGACATTTTGATTTTTCCATTTGGCACCTACACTAGTGACAATATTATTTTTCCATTTTGGTTCTTGGACTATAGTCTATAATTTATAAATTTATAATCTATGGTTTTCTATACTCTTAATTTTGGAATTAAATTTAAAGTTTAATGACTTGTCCATGTTTATAGTTTTATTAAATTTTAGTATTTACTTTTACGCTTTAGCTGCTATTTAAATTTTAAAATGATTCATCATGCATCATAGAATGATTATGTAGGCAGTAGTAGATTGTAGGTTGTAACAAACTAATAGTACTTCTTAAGTTCTTGACAATGGGTAATGATGATGAGATTTTTTTTGTGATGCACAATGACCATTAAATAGTATTAGTATGTCTTTAGACTTTAGTATTTTATTTTGTAATTTGAATTTCAAAATTAGTAATAGTTCGAATTTTTCTATTTTAATTTATCATTTTGATTCATGTTTATGTTGTATTTCTAAATTTTATTTTAATTTTTTTAATAAATATAAAAATTAGTTGCCGCACTTGCCATCCCCAACCCGTTGTCCCCTGAAAATTTGGGGGTACACTCTAGCCATCCCAGAAACTCCTCCCCCTGTCCCCCCAACCAGTGCAACATAGGAAAGAGCCATTTTCTAACAGTATAAAATCACTTTATAAATGAAGTCATTTTTTCACGAGGGTTTCACTTCATAGCTTTTCCTAGGCTAGGTGCAGAGCACTAAGAAACACTTCCTTGGTACCATTTCTCAACACACGTCTCTCCCTTGGGGTTTCTTTGATGGCACATGCCAAGGAGATAATACATGTGTTGGAATTGGTTTCTGCCTTCATCTCTCTGATAATCATTACTTTCATTTCAAAACTAACCTGGGAAGCAGTTCGAATAACTTGGGAGAACTTCTGGCTTTATTTTACCTATTAAAATTTGTTTTGTACCGAGATTTGAACTCTTTGCAAGTTTTCAGTGACTCTACTGGTGATTAAATGGAGCAAAGGAAAAGCAGAGTTTCAGAATATCAGACTCTTACCTACTGTTGAACAACTTAAAGATATTGCTGGTCTCTTTTAGCAGATCAGTTTCACACATACTTTCAGAGAACTGAACAAAATTACTGATAAGCATCTAAGAAAGGTCATTAATTACTAAGTCTAAAACCACTAACCCCTGATCTCAATGGCCAAGATTAAATCTTGCCATCTCAAGATCAATGATTGTGACTTAATCTCTCATTGAGATGACTTAAGTCACTTTTAGAAAAAGCCACTTTCTAAAATCACTTAAATCACTAAAATTTTATGAAGTCACTTTTATTAATTAAATAGAAAATGCCACTTTCTAACTTTATAAAATCACTTTATAAATAAAGTCATTTTTTCAAAAGGGGTTCACTTTATCACTTTTCCTAGGCTAGGGGCAGAGCACTAGGAAACACTTCCTTGGTACCATTTCTCAACAAACATCTCCCCCTTGGGGTTTCTTTGATGGCACATGCCAGGGAGATAATACATGTGTTGGAATTGGCTACTACCTTCATCTCTCTGATAATCATTAGTTTCATTTCAAAACTAACCTAGGAAGCAGTTCGAATAACTTGGAAGAACCTCTGGCTTTATTTTACCTATTAAAATTTGTTTTGGACAATGGTTTGAACTCTTTGCAGATTTTCAGTGACTCTTTATTGGTGCTTAAATGCATCAAAGGAGAAGCAAAGTTTCAGAATATCAGACTCTTACCTACTGCTAAACAACTTAAAGATATTTCTAATCTCTTTCAGCAGATCAGTTTCACACATACTTTCAGAGAACTGAACAAAATTGCCGATAAGCTATCTAAGAAATGTCTGGAATTAATCAAAAAACAATTGATAATTACCAAAGGCTATCAGGGACACATTGAAGAAATGAGAGAGCTACTCTGGTGAACTTCTAAGATGACCTGTAGGTAATACAGGGCAGTATAGGGACTTTTGTGAATAATTGTTATGATATGTAACATGTCATGTATGGACTGTATGCCCTACAAATAGAATTTTTAAACTGCCTCTTACAGAATTCTGGATGTGCCTTTGCACCTTATGATTCTAATCTTTATTCTACTTAAATGAAAATTACATTTTTTTCCCATGGGGAAAAAAACAATATATATGTGTGTGTGTGTGAATGAGTTAAATATTTGAAACTGGCTAGTCCATTGGGTTGTGGTTCAGTGGCTAAGAGGAAGCGTTACCACCATGATGACCCGGGTTCAAACCCCAACAAGTATAGAACCTTATGTGTATGAATTGGCTAAGTTTGAGGATCTCACATTTATAATGGGTTTTATGAGTTGAGGTCCATTACTCCCCACGCATCAAAAAAGTGTTTACCCTTTCCAAAATAAATATGTAATTGGGACTGAATCTATATTGCTTCCATCCTCAATTCCTAAACAGGACAAATGTACTAATAAATTTGATATCTTAGACTTGTTCTAAATGTCTCATTTGAATCCAAATGATGGGAGAACTTCCCTCCTACTATCAAGAAACATTAGCGCTAAAATATCTGTCTTTCCTAACACTACCTCATTACATTAAGTACTCTATTTGTTTGCCATAGAAAATGTGCTTCCATATCTATCAGTCACAGTTACAGAATTTAATTTCCACAAAAAAAGCCACGCACAGTACTCACAAACAACCTGCATTCTACAACCAATGAAAATATTTCTTATCATCAACCACATTTTTAAGATTAAACAAGTATAAGCCAAACTGTTTGATGTAACCAACTCATGCATACCTTTACTTCTCCACTGTCATCTGCAGCCGCAAGAAAAGATGACTTAAGGTTCATAGTAATCTGCACACAGAATCTCCACATACGTCAAATTAAACACAGCAGATTCAACGAGGTGATAGTCAGTTATATACCCAAGTCATTAAGCTTAGAATTCGATTTATATTTTAGATGTCAATTTGTTGAAATTGCAAAGCACTAAATAGCATCAGTTTTATTTAGAGCTTTAAAGATTGTGGAGAAAAGCAGGCATCTAAAATAACTGCCTAATTACTAGAAGATACTAATCCTCACAGAATGATTACTGATCAAACGGGGACCCACAAGATTGGAATAAAACCCAAAAATATATTGTGTGGTTTTATGACATCCCCATCAACCTTCCACCCAATCCCATCGGCTTGTTATTACAATTTCAAACATTGGTGCTATTGTTGGTCAATTTGACGTACCTCACCAGGAGAAGACAAATATAGCAAAGAGGGAATGATATACACAAAAACCTGATGAAAACAGTTAGGAACCACAGGCTGTAATGCACAGTAATACCTTTATCAATGCATAATATTGACCATGGGGCCAGTATATAGGCCAATTGAAGAGATGCCGGTCCACACGCAATTAATGGAATTATCACACATAATTCATGAGGTACAGTTAATATAGTGTGTCCAAGCACACACAAAGTACCAATATCACACATAATATGTCAATGAATATGTAGCTTTATACAAGGACAACCCCTGTATACATAAACATTTGAATATGTGCATACAAACATGATCGTGGGTCCTTATAGCTACAGGTTAATATACAAGTCAACATTTCAAGGACATGCATCAACCCTCTTTATTTTAAAGTGTCCAGCTAAGTAATGCACTAGTAATGCTTTTACCAATTTATAATATTGAACATCGGTTCAGCATATTGGCCAACTGAAGAAATGTGGGTCCACATGCAATTAACGGAATTATCATACATAATTCCTGAAGTGTAGTTAATATAGTGGGTCGAAGACTCCAAGCACACAGAAGTACCAATGTCACACATTATATGTCAATGAGTACGTAGCTTTATACAAGCACAACCTTTGTATATATAAATATTTGAATGTGTGTACAAACATGATCGTGAGTCCTTATAGCTATAGGTTACTTCATATACAAGTACTATTGTCAACATTCCAAGGACATGCATCAACACGTGTAAAGTACAAGTTAGGATCCACCTCACTCTTGGTGAAGCCCATGCTCAGCAAGGACCCATCAATCCTCGAGTACCACACCCTCAATGTCTACTCAAGTACATACAAGGTTTTCCTAAGCCTACACACATGAGAATCCCTCCCATGAATCTCAAAGCCCTAAGGTTGCGCAATGTACATCTTCTCGTCAAAAACTTAAGGAAAAATGCAAAAATACGAAGTGGCCAATCTTCTTATGGAGTCTTGTCCCCCAAGACCTTATAAGGACTCCTGTTTTGTACATACATTTTCATATTGCATGACTCTGCCCAAAGAAACAGGGACAGATCCTGGTCATGAATCATTGCCTTGGTAGCTCGAACTATGGCCTAATTTTTCCTTTCAACAAACCAGTTCTAATATGGGTTGTACGACACCATCAACTCCCTCTTGATCTGACACCACACGCTAAATTACTCAGAAAAAAATCATATTTATTATTAAAGATAGAAGATGATTACATATTGAGGGAGGCCCTTATCTTTATATCGCCCTAGGTGCTTATTGGTGAATGGGCATGATCTTTGCTCATGCCCTTTGCCTAATAACTACTTAACTAACTAATTTTTATATAACATTGTCTTCCTCCCAGAAAAATTCTTTGTCCTGAAAGCATACGTCATGATGGATGTTGTTGACGAAATGTTTAAGTCTCCCAAGAAGCTTCTTCTTCTGGTAAGTCCTTCCACTCGATCAAGTATTCCTTGATTACACGAGATCGAAGCTTCTTTTCTCTGGTGGATATGATACCTTCTAGTTCTAAAATGACCCTTCCTTCATCATCTAAGGATGGAAGTGTTGTTTGTGTTGATTGATGGTCACCCAGTGTTCTTTTAAGGCAGGATACATGGAAGATGTTGTGAACACAGATTTTATTTGGAAGGCTTAAACTATATGCAACTTGGTTGATCTTTTTGTTACTCTGGTATGGTCCATATAGCTTCGGTGCCAATTTATTTTTTCCTTTTTGTTTCAAGGACAACTGCTTTGTTAAAATTGGAAACTAGGGCCAACTCCATGTGGGTCATCTTATTTATGGCAGCTGATATTTTTCTTGGATTCCTCTCATCAAGAGGTGTAGGATTGACCTAAAGATGAATTTATTTGTGTTATGTGACAATTCCTCAAGGTCAGCCAGCAACCAAATAACCCCCACTTGTCCTCCACGTTTTAGTATAAATAGAGGTGCCTTGAAAGTCGTTTGGGACTCACCTCTTGTGATATCTTCTCTGCACTATTTTGGGGTTTATTGGAAGGGAAATTCCTCAAGAGGATATGTTGTCCTAAGAAGAGGTCTGCCATGCCCTAAACCGAAATTCTACAATGAACTTGGATGCAGTCCAACAAGGGACTTGGACGCAGTTCAACAAGGGACTAGAACGCAGTAAATCCAAGGGCTTGTATGCTGGTTGCAATAGCCCTAAAAGCTAAGATGCAGAAGCCCTACCTACAGCTAAGTAGAAGCCCTAACGATGTTCTAAATAAGGGATGCCCTAACTGTTGTTCATATTGAAATGAAGTCATAAAGGATAGATCTAATCGTTGTCATGAAGAGATCCCATTGTTGTCACCCTAACGATGTCATGAAGGATCTATCCCATACCTTAGCCGCAGTAAGGAAGTAAACACTAATGATGCCCTAAATCTAATACGCTGTCATGTGAGGATGATTTAACAGAGTCATGATGAAGAAGGCTTTAACGTAGTGGAGAAGGCATCTATGACGCAGGTCTAAGAGGCCTTGGGACTTTGATCTATGACACCCTAAATCTGCTATCAAAGTGCCCTAGCCACAGGCTTGTATGAAGATTTATTACCAGAAAAAGGAGACATATATACAACCTTCTAACGTTGTCCATGTGCTCTAAAAGCAGGTCTAATAAGAGACCTTAAGATGCTGTCAAAAGAAAGGCTATTCGCTGTGCCAAGGATGTTATCTACATCAATTCTATATACAATCTCTCGGAGGAATGACTTCATACAAGGACAGTATATGGATCTGCCTTCTTGCAATGTATATCAGTGATATATATATATGTGTGTGTGTGTGTGTGTGTGTGTGTGTGTCTGCATTCTTTCATGGTTTGATAAAAGTAAAGTTTCGAAGACATTCTCTTCAGCATTGCAATGTGCTAGGCTGCAGGCCATAGCAACATAGCTAGGACTACCTTGGTGCTGCTATCTTAGTTTGAAGATAGCATGATGATGAATATTGCAACATGATGTAAAGGGGTGCAACATGATGTGACGGATGCAGCAGCATGGTGCAGTAAGGTGCATGGAGCAACATGTTTAGATGCAGCAATTGGTTGCAGGATAGTGTTAGAGACAGCAGTGAGTGGTGCAACATAGTGAACAGTGATGGAATGGTGCAGCATAGTGCACAATGATGGGTACAACAGTATGATGGTGTAGCATAGTGCACAATGATGGGTACAACAGTATGATGGTGCAACATAGTGCACAATGATGGGTACCACAGTATGACGGTGCAGCATAGTGCACAGTGATGGAATGGTCCAGCATAGTGCATAATGATGGGTACAGCAGTATGAATGGTGCAGCATAGTGCACAGTGACAGTGGTGCAACACAGTGATGCATAGTGCAGCATGATGATGAAGAGCAGCATGTTGGGTACATCATGATGAGGTATAGCTTAGTGATGGTGCAGCATGGTGCAGCACAGTGATAGGTACAGCAAGGTGATGGAATCACCTGTGTCCAGATCAGCTACCTCATGTGACATCTTCTTAGAGAAGATCTCTACTCTTATTTTGATAAGTCAAGATGCTGACTTCTGATGTATATGTATTATCTCTTTCTCTGCTGAATTGTTGAAGAACATATAAAAAGAATTGATCAAGGGTTTCCCCACATTGGGGTTTATGTTTATGTTCTATCTGCATTTTACTATCATGCTTAATGTGATTGCTAATTTGGAATTGATATTGTGCTAATATGAAAAATTGAAGTAAATTTCCTCTCAGTGTAGAACATACCTAAAATTAACATGGTATCAGAGCTGAGGTGAAGACAAAGCCCAAGCAAGAGTGAAAGAGCAATCACTGAACACAGTTGGAAAGGACAAAAAGGCTCAATGGGTTCCTCATCCCTCTTCAAATTCACCAAGGGTGAAGTCAAAGCAGAGAATATTATCTGAGTGGCATAGTGGAAGCATCGCATGGCCTACCTAAAGATCACTTCAATTGGAAGTCCGCATCTAAGGGTGGAAGGAAAGGCAGATGCCTTGCTTGCAATAAGTTCGCCCATTATGCGAAGGAGTGTCTGAATGGTAGAGGCACATCACTTGATGATGATAACAATCATTCCAGGGAGATCTTCAATGATTAGAGGAATGACAAGTAATGTAGGTCATCAAGGAAATGGATGACTCTTCAAAGAAAGCAAGGAACTCCAGGTATGAATAGCTAAAGAAGTATTACCTTATATTGGCCCTCCACTACTTCTCCTCCAGGGTCTTTGGGAATCTGGCTTATTGACAATAGTGCTTCAAGGCACTTCATTGGATAGAAGGAAGCTCTCTCTAATTTGATAGAGAAGGAAACAATCGTGGAGATTATACTTGGAGTCAATGCCACCTATCCCGGAAATGTGTAGGTAAAGCAACCCTTCAATAGAATAAGGGTAGCATGATTCATTAACAAGAAGTTCTTTATGTATTGATCTCAAGAAGAACATGGTGTCAATTTCGGCAATGGAAGTCAAAGGTTTCAAGGTGGCATTCATCGATAAAAAGGTATGTGTTTGAAAAATGAATTTTTCAAGATGCTTTTATCCTTGGGTTCAGTGTTGGCAATTTGTATCAATTTGCAAGAAGTCCATTGGGGACCATGTCAGTTGACACATATCTTCTATAGCACTGAAGGTCTACTTATTATGGGGCCCTACCCAATGTGAGTCAGATGGTGACAGGGACACCTAAAATCAAGAAGAGCATGAAGTTACATGTCCGAGATGTACCAAAGGAAAACTTACAAGGGGACTATTCCCCTCATGTAGTAAGACCTCAGATGTGGAACAACCTGAGGGGTTTGAGATTCATGATTGGGAATCTCAAGTATGTAGGTGGAAGAAAGCTCTCTATGTCTTAGAGCAAACACCTTGGGCTTGATATGAGAGGATTGATCGCTGTCTGATGAAGCTGAGATTCACTAGGAGTGAAACCGATCCAAACCATTGCTTGAAGGTTGTGGATGATAGACCTCTCATACTAGCACCTTACGAGGATGACCTCTTTCTGACAGGTGCATACCCTCTCATTTGCAAAAGTAAGAGGGAGTTGGATTTTGGATTTGGAATGGTAAACGACAAGCCCGTGACTACCTCGATGGAGCTTAACTTTTAGAAGTTGTGTGGTAGTGATGCCGAACCTAATTTGGGAAATGCCTCTGAGTTTCATAAACTCATTCTAGTATTGATGTTTTTGGTGAACAACCGTCCAGATATATGTTTTGCAGTTAGCATGTTGAGCTCATATATGGTTGAGCCACACCAGATTGGTGCCAAGAATCTTTTGAGATATCTTCAGGGCACAATCTCTCATGGATTGAGATACACTGCCAAAAACGTGAAGCTGCATGATTATTCGAATGCTGACTGGGCAGGCAATGTGGAGGATCGCAAGAGCACTTGTGGGTGTTGGTTCTCTTTGGGTTCTGCTACGTAATCCTAGATGAGCAGGAAGCATAAGTCGGTTGCTTTGAGCACCGCTGAGACCAAATACATAGCTACGAGTATGACCTCGTGTGAAGCTACCTGGTTGTGGAAGCTCTTCAGTGAGCTATTTGGACACATGTTGGATACTATCGCGATCTTCTGTGACAACCAGAGGGGGATTCGATTATTGAGGAATCTCATATTCTATGATCGCTCCAAGCTTATAGACATCACGTACCACTTTATCTAGGATATGGTACCTCGATAAGAAAGAAGGCTCCATTGCATTGGGACAGATGTGCAGGTCGTCGACATTCTGTCGAAGCCCCTGGGAAAGGTCAAATTTTTGACTTTCCGAGAACGGCTAGGAGTCGTGGAGAGACTCTCTCCTAAGGGTCCTTGTGATATGGACATTGAGCTCTGGGAGCTCCGGGGCTTGGAGGTACATCTTGGAGCGATGAGCAATCATAGGGTGAGTGGTTCAGCCTTCCCCTAGTGGTCTGCTATGTAGGCAGGCTGAGTGATTCATCCTTCTCCCGCTGAGACACAGTCATAGGGTGAGTGGTTCAGCCTTCCCCTAGTGATTTGTTGTGTACAGGGTGAGTTGTTCAGCCTTCCCCTGGGATACCCCTGGCGACATGTAGGCAGGATGAGTGGTTCGTCCTTCTCTTGCTAAGACATCCTATCCATGCAGTCTAGGACTCATGTGAAGTACCCCTCATCTGGCCAATGAGTAGGTAAATGAGGATAGAGACCATAGTAGTACCGATGGACGCATCGTGTTACTATCATACTCCCTATACTAGGATGATATTGACCTGGGATCAATTGGAACTGACTTCAGGTCAATAAGAGTTATATAACTCACTCTCTTTTGGAACTAATTTCAGATCAGTAAGAGTGGTATGATACACTATCTTTATTTGGAACTGATTTCAGATCAGCAAAGAGTGGTATGAGACACTCTCTCTTATATGGGACTGACTTCAAGTCAGTAGAGGATGGTATGATACATTCTCAATCATTTCTTCTTCTTCATAGTTCAGCAGAGCAGTGCAGGGCATTGATGGTAGATGCCAGAGATAGTACAATATGGAAAATGGATTAGCAGATGGAGTTCTCCCTAGTTGAGAGGGAGTGTTAAAATTGGCAACTAGGGCCAAACTCGATGTGGGTCATCTTATTTATGGCAGCTAATATTTGTCTTGGATTCCTCTCATTGAGAGGTGTAGGATTGATCTAAAGATCATCCGATTCCGACAAGTATTCATGGAGATATGATTTTATTTTTGTTATGTGACAATTCCTCAAGGTCAGCCAGCAACCAAATAACCCTCACTTGTCCTCCACATTTTAGTATAAATAGAGGTGCCTTGAAAGTCATTTGGGACTCACCTCTTGTGATATCTTCTCTCCAATGTTTTTGGTTTTAAAGGAAGGGAAAGTCGTCAAGAGGATACGTTGTCCTAAGAAGAGGTTTGTCGTGCCTAAATCGAAATTCTACAAGGGACTTGGACATAGTTTGTTGGACACCTAATCCTCAATGGGTTAGTGTGGAAGCCGAATAGACAAAA
>APFE030822634.1:107426-146214 GCA_000404065.3 Pinus taeda | reverse complement strand
AGAGAGTGGGGGCGGTGGGGCATATGAGGTGGGCGTGGAGGATGGAGTTGCCTCGGGCCCACCATGTTCACGTCGAAAATATTTGTTAATTTCGTGGACAAAAAAAATTAAGTTTATAAAAAAAATCTAGTGGCCAATCGATTGTAGGATGGGGTTGCTCCGAGCCCACCATGCTCATGAAGGAAATATTTTTTAATTTGGTTGACAAAAAAATTTAAGTTTAGAAAATAAATCTACTTCATTAAACTAATTTAATAAGAGAAATTTGAAGGAAAAAAATTTAACTGACCTTTCAATTGCGGAAATTCTTCGTTGAATATGTTGTTGATCCCAATGTAGTTGGTCCACAAATTCGCTCCAAGTCTTTTGATGAACCTCAACAAACCTTGATGTAACTTGAGTAATAGTGATAATGGAATATATAAGTGAAACTACGAAGATGTTTTATCGTACGGTGAATGCGGGATTAATTAGTTTTGATATATTTTAACATGTTAATTTTTTTATGGCGATGAATGAAAATATGATAAAGTGAACCGTTTGGAATTATTTTATAGTGGGGTGAATGTGGGATTATCTTGTTTCTAAATGTATTAAAAAAATTTGAAAAAAAATTCTGTTTTTTAGTAAAAATTATATACTTTGACTATTAAAATAATTTAGGTAGAAGTTGTAGTTTACAATTTTAAATTTAATGATTTATTTCATAAAAAAATTTAAATTTACATTTATCATTAAATTTCATAATAAAATAATAAACTGAAATATATCTCACAAACTTTTAGGAGGAAAATATTTTCGCGAAATGTTTTTGGAGGGAAAATTTCATTCTCTAAGCTATATAATATCTTTAGGAGAATCTCCATTTGTATCATTGAACATCTTCTATTTGAAAGGGATGGATTGTCATGATAGTGAAGTTTCGATTTATACATCATCAACATCTTTATCGCGTAACAACTCCATTCATATGGATGAATATAGTGGGAATTCTTCCACTATGAATAGAAAGTCAATTCTTCCACTTAGTATTGATCCTAAGGATTATGAGAGTAGCACAGATGAAAGAGGAGATGGAGAATTTCAAATAAATAAAGAGTCACAGATTCCATTTAGTCTGAATTCGAAGGACTATGAAAGCAGCATTGATGATGAGCTTGATGACAAATTTCAAAAGAATGGAGTCTCACGATGTCCACTTAGTTCTGATTCTATGGATTATGAAAGCAGTAGTGATGAAGAGAAAGATGGTGAAGTTCAAAATAATGGAGTGTCGCAGTGTCCACTCAGTCCTAATTCTAAGGACTATGAGAGTAGCAGTGATGAAGAGTATGATAACAAATTTGAAAAGAATGGAGTGTCAAAGTGTCCACTTAGTCCTAATTCTAAGGACTATGAGAGCAGCAGCGATGAAGTGCATGATGATGAATTTCAAAAGTATGGAGTGTCATGGTGTCCAGTTAGTCCTAATTCTAAGGACTATGAGAGCAACTTTGATGAAGAGTGGGATGATGAATTTCAAAAGTGTGGAATGCCATGGTGTCCAGTTAGTCCTAATTCTAAGGACTATGAAAGCAGCTTTGATGAAGAGTGAGATGATGAAATTCAAAATAATGGAGTGTCACGGTGTCCACTTAGTCCTAATCCTAAGGACTATGAGAGCAACAATGATGAAGAGCGCGATGATGAATTTCAAAAGAATGGAGTGTCACAATGTCCTCTTAGTCTTGATTCTAAGGACTATGAGAGCAGTAGTGATGAAGGACATGATGATGCACTTAGTCATAATTCTAATGAGTATAAAGGTAGCAGTGATGAAGGACAAAATGATACACTTAGTCCTAATTCTATGGACCATCAGAGCAACACTGAAAATGCACATGAGGAAGAATATCCAATAAACATCGAGTCAAAATTTCCATTGAGTCGGAATTCTATGGACTATGACAGTAGCAGTGAAGAAAGGGAAGATGAAGAATATCCTCCAAGTCAGTATTTTAAAAAGCATACTTAATCATAGTGTGGATAACATTCCTGTTAATGATGATAAAAATCCTTATACAAATGATGATATAAGGATGGAGATGTTGCCAAGAAATATTATATCGAGGAGTAGCACCAAACCTTTTCGTATCAATACAAGATGTTCTAGCTATACAAGGGGTAGAGCAGAATATCTGACGAGAAGAAGTTCTATCAGCGCACTCATTTCAAGTGAATGTTTCCAAAAAGATTGCTTGAAACATATGGATTTCAAATTTTCATTTGAGAGCAAGAAGAGATATTTGTCAATGAATAAAAGCATGCAAAATTCATATTTAGTTGGGTGCATGCAATCTACATTGTCAGGTTATGATTATCATATTAGGACTTTATTTATATGTAGAAAAGCTTTCAAAATGTTTCATTCGATTGGGAATTTTCATCTCTCAAGAATTCAAGAAAATTTGGAAAAGGATCCCACATTTTATTCTGAAATACGTCATAAAAGACAGTTTGGGCCATTATCAAACACTGCAATGTCATGGATGAAAGATTTCTTTTCAAAGTATGGAGAGTGTATGCTAAATAGAGAGACAATACATATTCCAGATAATTTTTTGAGACGCGAAATCTACAACTTATAGAAAGAATATGCAGAAGGTTCTGAGGGACATGGCCGGTTTATTACATATCCATATTTTGTGAAGATATGGAAGAAAGAATTCAACAATGTTCGTATTCCTAAGAAGACAAGGATGGGGATTTGCAGCACATGTGCTTCTCTTAAATAAAAAAGGGACAAATGTGAAGGGTTAGAAAGAGGTAGGCATTCATAACTTTAACTTTTAAGATTGTATATTCATCAAGTATGAAAACATATTTCTTAATGGCTTTCTTTTATCTTGAGTAGATTCAACTGTCAAATAACTTCAGGAACATCGCGAACAACAAACAAATGAATGGAAAAAGTTGTACAAACATCGAAAGAAGTGTTATGAAAATCCGAATAAATATTTGGGTTTGATAATTGATGGTATGGACCAAAAGAAAACACTTTTACCACATTTTGTTCGCACACCCAAAAAATTATAGGAGGAAAATTTTATTCAGTATCACTTGGTCAGTTGTATGGTCTTCAATGGGAAAATGTTGCCAAAGGTGTACTTCACAGCTCCAAATATTCATAATGATGCAAATTTGACCATAACCATAATTCATGATGTGCTTTCTCATTAGTCTGGTAATCTTCCTAATGTTTTGTATCTACAACTGGACAACACTTGCCGTGAAAACAAAAATCAAGTTGTTTTTGGATATTTAAATATGCTTCTTGAATTGAGAATTTTTCAGAAGGTAAAGGTTGGTTTCCTTCTTGTTGGGCACACTCATGACCATATTGATCAGATTTTCAGTCATTTTTCAGTCACATTGAGGAGGAAGGAAGTTGGGAGCTTGCCATCATTAATTGAATGTATTAAGAAATCATACATGCCAGAGCCTACTTTTGATATGTTGGAAGAAACTATTGACATGCGAAGGTTTATTATGGGATCATATGGTGAGGAGAAATGCATTAAACAACTTAATGACATTAGCTTCCAACATCAATTTCTTATCAAAAAAATTGATGGGAAAACAGTAATATGGGGCAAGAAGTATTCAAGTACTACAGAATGGGCACCATTTTTAGGTTTGCAATTTTTGAAGTTCATTCCAGATCATCCAATATTTGCATCAAAAATATTGTTATTACAATCCGTTGGTGAAGTTCATAATGCAAAAACAAAACAGAGATATAAATTATTCTGATTGCCTAGAAGAAATAAAAAAATGTATTAGATATACATATGAGTACTTTAACATTGCTGATTCAGTTTGGTGGGAGTTATTTTTCAATAATCAAAGTGATATCATTTCAACAAGAAGAAATGAAGATATACCTTTGAAAAATCCATTTATTTGGCCACAAAATGTGTCGAATGCACATGAGGAAATAAACATTGTTGAACAACAACAATCTCAAGGTATCATTAATTCTTCACAGGCAGAGGAAAGAGAGATGTATATTGGTTCCAGAAGATCTCGTGCACAACGTGAAACCATGGAAGACCTTTACAGGGGTTCAGTACATGATATTAAGGAAGGTTGCATGATCGCAGTGCTAGCAGATGGAGATCTCAATGGCTATCCACTTTGGGTTGCTAAAGTTATAAACGTCTTTACAAAAAATGAGGATGTTACAAGTGTTGAAGTACATTGGTATGCCACAAATACACACCCATTCAATGGTGTGTATAAGCCAGAGATGGTAGTTGACAAAAAAAATGGTGGAAAGAGAAAAAGAAAGGGTACAAATATAAATTGTCGCCACACAGACATATTGAAATTGGAGGATGTTGACATACTTGTTTATGACTTCAATTTAACAAAGAGGGGAACTCTTCACTTCAAGATGATAGAGATTCTGAAAAGGTTGTTACTAGAAGGAACAATATTTAGATGGGAGTCTACTGAAACCAGTCGTACATCTAGAAGAATTTTGAAACCTGAAATGATGGGCATGCATGTGGACTGAGATGGGGCACTAGTTGATGAAAGAGAAGAATATGGAATATCTTCATGAGCATCTAATGACTCATCTGAAGATGTGAATTCTGATGGCATGCAAGAAAATATGAGTGATTTTGAATAATTGTTTAAGGCAGTTTATCTAACTGATGTATGCATCGTCTCTTGAAATAATTTTTTTGATTTCCATATGGTGTTAAATGAGAAGTTATGAGACACTTTTATGTTGTTAGATCATTTTACTAGTTTTTTTTTTTTTTTTTTTTTGAAGATCGACCCTAAAAAAAATCATCGTTCCAGTATAATCACTTTTTCGTTTTCAAGCTATATTTTGCACGAAAATTTTGTTTTCACTGGCATTTTTAAAACATGTTCAAAATTAGCCCTAAAAAAAAAACCATTGTTCCAGTATACACACTTTTTGTTTTTAACACTATTTTTTATGTTTTTTTGGCATTTTTTGGCTACAGTTCCCATTTTGAGTTTATAGTTCCCGTTTTAAAGTTTGCATTGTTTGAGTCAAGTCTAGTTAGATTAACTCAAACAATTTGTTGAATTAATTGTGAGTTAAGTTAGTTAATTCATGCATGCATGTAATTGCTGTACTTCAGATAACTAAATATTCTCCCATAAATAACTCATGGATGTTAGTTCAGTCAGAGATCCAGTTGAAATTAGAGGAAGGGACAATGTACTATCAGTTGGAGGATTTTTCCTATATAGGAAACTCATCCATGCAGAAGGAATTATCTCCTTTAAGTTTGTGCAGTTATTTCTAAGCCAAGTGAGTAGTGTCAGGTGGGAATTCACACATGTGGCATCACTAGATCCCAAGAAAAACTGTGCAAGGAAATAGGAGGCTTGGAGGGAAGAGGGGAAGGTTGTGAGAGCCTTTGACTATCTATGAGCAACATTTTTTTATTGCAGGGAGAGTAGGATAGCTTTAGAGCTTATTCTTTTTCTAACTTGAACATATTTCCACTTGTATGATAATACAGAGATTGGGGTTTTAGGCTGAGGCTTTCCCCGAGTTATTTCTTATGTGTTATGTGTGATTGATTTCTCATTCTCAATTATATGTGTTCTCATTGATCTTCCTCAATTCTATTAAGCTTCCACAAAGATTTTTGTAGAAGTAGATCTTGTATTTTGCTTTAGTCTATTCCATAATCTGTTGATCTATAATGGGAATTTCTACATGGTATTAGAGCAAAGGTGATCAAAGGAGAAGAAAAGTATACAAGAAGGGAGAAGGGAGAAGTTTGTGGTTCCTAAATATAGAAATCAAGTTCTTATCACATCTCAATTTCACCAATGGAATTAACCAGTTTAAGACTAGAGTATGCCCTTAGTAGAAACTTGAATTATATAGCTTGGAAGGATCGCATGGAAGCGGTATTAAAGGACAACACTCTAAAGGACTTCATCGATCAAAAAGTCCCCAAGCCGACTGATGCTACTCAATTGCTGGAATGGAAGAAATGTGTGGCTAGAGTAAGGAGAATCCTTTTGGAGGGAGTTCGAGACCACATAGTCTCAAGTTTCCATGGAAAGGAGACATCATTTTCGATGTGGAAAACACGAAAAAATCAATATCAGAACAAGAACGATCAGAGAAAATTGGCACTGAAAGACAAGCTTCATAAGATCAAATGTGAAATGGGTGACACAATCTCTACATATCCGAAAAAGATCACCACCTGCAAGGATGAGGTTGGAAGTGTAGGAGTCACGACCACTCATGATGACATGGTGAGCCTTACACTCCTTGGTCTTCCTAAGAGCTGGCATAGCTACCAAGACTTGGATAATGGAAGAGAAAAACTACCAAATTGGGAATGACTTTAGTTAGATTTGATGTAGGAGGAAATAAGAAGAAGCACCAGAGATGGATCCTGATCGAAGCCAGATGATGAGGACAATCTAGCCTTAGTGAGTAAGGCGAGGGAAGGGAAAGGGAAGGCGTCCCATCCCAAATCCGATTCTTCGCATGGTGGGAAGAAGTTTGGAAAATCGAAAGTGTGATGCTTTCATTGTTATGAAGTGGGCCATTATGTTAGTACCTTGGAGGAGAAGGATCTCTAGATGCGGATCGAGATGGGCGATGATGGAAAGTACCATGTTTCAGGTGAAGGTACAATTGTGTTTTAGAGGGAGCATGGAGCTTCCCTCACCGTGACTTATGTAAAGTATGTACCAGGTCTGAAGAAGAATATTGTGTTTGTCACTATGCTAGAAGATAAAGGCTATGATGTAGTCTTTAGGAAAGGAAAGGTATTCCTGAGGCATATCGGTACTGGATAGACAGAGAGAATTGGGATTCGAGTAAATAATCTCTACAAGTTGGAAGTAGATGACTGTGCTGCATTGAATTCCAAAGCTGATATGGTGCATAGCCAAGATGTTGGCGAGCTATGGCATAGAATACTAAGCCACTTACACCATGGAGCCTTGAAGATCATGCAGCAAATTTCTGCTGAATTACCCAAAGGAAAACATGAGCAGACGAAGACATGCAAAGGTTCTACCTTGGGTAAGTATGTGAAATCTTCCTTTCCGAATTGAGACAGTAGAGCTGGAGTAATCCTGGAGCGAGTTCACTCAGATATTTGTGGACCTTTCTCTACAACCTCCACCACTAAACGAAGGTACTATGTTATTTTTATTGATGATTTTCCTCGTAGATGGTGGATCTACTTTATGCAAAAGAAGAATCAGACCTTCTTTAGGTTTTGTGAGTTTAAAGCCTTGGCAGAGAAAGAATCTGGAAAGAAAATAAAAGCCTTGCGTAGAAACAATGGTGGAGAGTATGCCTGCCAACTGTTTAAAGGCTTCTATGCTACAAAAGGAATTAAACGGGAATTGACGGCACCCCATAAACCAGAGCAGAATGGGGTGGCCGAAAGGAAGAATAGATTGATTATGGAAGTAGCACAAGCGATGTTGCATGACCAAAGCCTACCACTGCATTTGTGGATTGAGGCATGCAATACAGCAGTATACTTGCAGAACATAAGCCCACACCGTATACTGCGGATGAAAACACCTATGGAGGCCTTTTCTAGGAAGTGACGTGATGTAGGTCACTTCTGAATCTTTGGATCATCAGTTTACTTCCATGTGACCAAAGATGCCAGAAAGAAGCTAGACCCAACAGTTGCATTGGGAATACTAGTGGGGTACATGGATACACCGCACAACTATCATGTGTACCTACCTACCACTCAAAGGACCGTGGTACACAAGGATCTGAAGTTCAATGAGTAGAAAGCCATGTGCTTATCACTTGAGAAGGAGCTTAAGATGAATGCAGAGGAGGAACTTTAAGTTCCTAAGTAGGAGGATCCTCAGATTGATGTGGAGCAACCGCATGTAGAGGATCTGGGATTGGAGACATCCACTCATGCTGAGACTTCCAGAGATAGGTGGAAATGCTCAAGAGAAGCTGACAGGTTGATGTTGGATGCATGGGGGAATATGGGACAGCCATCTTCTGAATGCAGATAGAGGAGGTTGCCCGAGCAGTACACTGGGTACATGGCCCTGGTTGGGGATTATGTAGATACCGATCCTTCTTCATTCGAGGAGGCAGTGCAGCAACCAGTCTGGTTTGATGCAATGGTATAGGAGTATGACTCTATCATTCGAAATAGTGTGTTGGATGCTGTCCCAAGACCTCAAGGTAAGTCAATGGTGAGTTCCATATGGCTTTACAAAGTAAAGTAGGCAGTTGATGGCAGTGTTGAGAAACACAAGGCAGGGTTTGTTGCCCCAAGGTTTCTCACAGGTCGAGGGGATCAACTACGATGAGACATTAATTAGATCGATGTTGGCATTATCAGATCAGATGGGGTGGAAGATGCATCAGATGGACGTGAAGGCATCATTCCTCAATGGGAAGATTGAGGAGGAGGTGTACATTGAGCAGCCAGAGGGTTTCGAGACCTTCGATTGTGAGTCGCATGTGTGTCGACTTAAGAGGGCTTTGTATGGGTTGAGGCAAGCACCCCGTGCTTGGTACACCAGTATCAATAACTATTTCACCAGGTTGGGCTTCACCAAGAGTGAAGCAGATGCAAACCTTTACCACATCATGGTAGAAGGTAAACCATTGATCATTGTTCTTTATGTCGATGATCTGATTTTTACTGGTAATGATCAGTTGATGCAATCTTGCAAGGAGGATTTGCAAGAGAGTTCTACGTGAAAGACATGGGTCTGATGCACTACTTTCTTGGCATGGAAGTGTGGTAGAAAGATGGTGAAGTATTTGTGTCTCAAGGCAGGTTTGCTAATGAGATACTCAGGCGCTTTCACATGGAGAAGTGCAAGCTATTGTAGACTCCTCTAGTTGGGAACTGGAGGAAGGAGGATGCTACATTAGGTGAGGTAGTAGCTGCTACTATTTATCGGCAGCTAGTGGGTTCACTTATGTAACTGTTGAACACACGACCCGAATTATGCTTTACGCTGAACCAATTGAGTCAAGCTATGGTTCAGCCTACCAAGTTATTTTGGAAGGCAGCAAAGCATGTGCTAAAATACCTTAGAGGAACATCTCAGTTCAGATTGTGGTATTGACAGACAGAAAGAGTGAAGCTTCATGGTTTCACAGATACGGATTGGGCAGGAAGTCCATCAGACCCAAAGAGCACTTCTAGAGGAATCTTCAAGCTTGGTTCAGCTGCAGTTTCCTGGTACAACATGAAACAAAGATCAATTGCACTTAGCTCAGCAGAGGCTGAATACATGGCTGCTAGTCAGGATGAATGTGAGGCCATTTGGATGTGTAAGATTCTATTGGAATATTTTGGTGATGGGATGGATCCAACCGTGATCTACTACGATAATCAGAGTTGTATCAAACTCTCTGAGAATCCATTTTTCATGACAGATCCAAGCACATTGATATCTGGTATCACCATCTTCGAGACTATGTGGTCAAGAGGATCATGTTATTGTTGTATGTTTCGACCAAGGAACAGGATGCAAATATTTCGACTAAGCCAATGTCAAAATACAAGTTTGAGTTCCATAGATACAAGATTGGGGTTACTCATAATCCCTTTCCTGTTGAGAGGGAGTGTTGAAAATAACAACAAGAAATTCTAAATATATAAGTGCTAAATTTAAACACTGCTATAAATAGCATTTTAGGATACCTTCCTATTTTAGTTACTCCCTGAACTAAAATAGAGAAGTAAAATCTGAATTTGATCTCAGTAGCTGTTTGTAAAATAATTAATTAATTCACCATGAGTTAATTAGTTGTAAAAAATCAAACATGAAGTCTATGTGGGGATATGCAACCGTTTCTCCATTAAATGAGGAATTTATCGATTAGTTAAAAAGATAAGGATGAGTTGTAATATTGAATTGTAATTAGTTGGCTGAGTTAACTGAGTCAAGTCCAGTTAGATTAATTCTAATAGTTTATTGAATTAATTGTGAGTTCAGTTAGTTAATGCATGCATGCATGTCACTGCTACACTTTAGTCAAAGACTTAGTTGAGATTAGAGGAATGGACAATGTACTATCAGTTGGATGATTTTTCCTATATAAGAAACTCATCCATGCACAAGGAATTATCTCCTTCAGGTTTGTGCAGTTGTTTCTAAGCCAAGTGAGTAGTGTGAGGTGGGAATTCACACATGTGGCATTAGTGGACACCATGAAAAATTGCACAAGGAAATAGGAGGCTTGGAGGGCAGAGGAGAAGGTTGTGAGAGCCTTTACTATCTATGAGCAGCATTGTTTGATTGCAAACAGAGCAGGATAGCTTGAAAGCTCATTCTTTTTGTAACTTGAACATATTTCCAGTTGCATGATAATACAGAGATTGGTGTTTTAGGTTAAGGCTTTCCCCGGGTTATTTCTTTTGTGTTATTGATTTCTCACTCTCAGTTATATGTGTTCTCATTGATCTTACTCAATTCGTTTAAGCTTCCGCAAAGTTTGTTGTAGAAGTACATCTTGCATTTTGCTTTAGTATATTACATAATCTGTTGATCTACAGTGGCAATTTCTACATCCCCAACCTGAACTAGGATATTTCCCTCTCTGGAACTTCACTGTTAAAAGGTTCTATGCCACATTGTTTTTAATTGCTACCTACAATTATCAACCTCTTCACTAAAATAAAATAAAATTTTAAAGACCATGTTTAGCTCTCATATTTCACTAACACCGAGATGTCCTTCTGTGGAAGAACATCACTAATCCCTCTTGGTTGGGACTATTTCCACCAATCCTCCTTGGTTCATTGGTCCAATATGTTTGCACTCCAATTTCTCTATGTTTATTGATCACTTAATAGCAATATCCTGACTCTGCCCTATCCTAGTTTTGTTTCAAATCCTCTGCCTTTTGGTTACTCCAATCATATTTTTAAAAATTAAACCAATTGTCCATTATTACTCAAAATAACTAGAGCAATAATTACCTCATAATCGGATCCTCCGGTCTTCCATCTTCTAAGTATTTTCTACCACTAAGTTCCCTCCGTACTCAGATCTAAATATCTCTTGAATCTCTCGTCTGAATTCCTTCTCACAACTTTAATGTTGTCTTTTGTTGCTTCATATTTTCATAGGCTCTACTCTGATCGTTATCAACATCCTCCACTTTAATTCCTAAAGAGCGTTGTCATCGCTCTGATACCACTTTGACGCAGTCGTTATGGCTGCTCTGGGAAATCCCTGAGAGTCAATATTGTGGATCGGTTTTGTTGAATTCTGGCCATCATTATATTAAGACCCACATCCAAAACATTGGTTAAATATCATGCACTCAATTCCAAACCTCCCATGACAAAGCGCACTAAGTCTTAACCCGGGGATCTGAATGGACCACACTTCACCTGTGAATGGATTTCACCTTTTGCATTGGAAATTATATCAGGGTGTCGGACACAGGTATCACTTGCAAAAGCCCTTTAATATCTGGATACAATAGAATCTTGATGTCACAAGGCCCGGGCTCCACAGAAAGAACGGAATGAAATTTAATGAAAAAAATATAACAATACCTTGCTCCCTTACGATATCTGTTAGTCTGGACTAGGACAATTTGGGGGTCGGAACGATTCAACTGGAAGTTCCTCTGCACAGGGCCAAATATAACCGTATAACTTGAGGCTTGAGGGTAAGAATCGTTTTCATAACCCAGATGTGTTTAAGAGCCGAATCTTCCCTTTCAACCCAAATAAGCTTTTTTGGATAATGTTAACATGCCTCTTTTTCATGATTCCAACATTAAATTAAAATCCTTCTGCGTATAACTCTTCTCATCATGCCCAAATGTCCTCAGATCTCTTAGTGCAATGGCTTCACAATCGCTTACCCCCTGGCCTCATGCTACGAGCTCTGATTCCTTTGATCAACTTGCAAAATTCACTCCTCTACTCTGATGCCAATTCGACTCACAAAGCTCTGCACGAGATTGTCCTTGCCTTTGGTTTTACTGTAATGCCACTTGGCCTCAACTCTCTAAGCTGCAACTCTATCGAAGGGTTGGTTCTCGGTGCTTCTAATCTTGCTATACTCATATCATATGATGGACATTACAATTCATAGTTGATATTGACTTAAGCAGGCAGAGTTGACATCTAATTTCCCCTCCCTCAACCTCGCTATGCCCAATACTGGACTTGGGCGTGAAATCAAAACCCCGTACACATAAATTAGTGGGTTTAACGCAAAGACACTTGCCGGTTTGAATAGGGCATCAATTCATATTCTAACAGGGCAATCAAACACAAAGGACGGTGTAATTCTATTAAAATTTAAAAGATATCTTTACATAGACAATTATAGCCTTCGTTCTTCTCATATAGAACCCTCGTGCTCCTCTTTGAGCATATCTTTTCTCTGATAAGCTCGATACTCTTTTTCTCTTTCTAAAGTCCCACTGGAGGCATCTCTTGGCAGTTTGACTTTTTAGAGACGTCTATTTAACTATTTGGAAATAAAATATCCGAAGAGAAAGGACGACTTTTATGGATATTTTTCTCAGCACTTAAAAATATCCAACAACTTAGCTTTACAATGGTCGCGGTTGTTTTTACAAGTGGGAAAAGCTATGATAGCTTAGTTGTTAAACTCATGGTGAGGATAACTATTTCTAGCTGCTATTCTTACTGATTCATGGAAAATCAAGTCAGTTGAAATAACTAGTTGGTGGTCAATAAAAAGACAAACTTCTATTCTTGGCAGAACTCTCGAGTAATTAACCTATTTCCTTATAGGAACTCAAATCAATTTTAAGACAGCTTCCAATTGTAACAATTATAATGTTACAAATTTAGACAAAATACCAATTCATTTAAAATATATTAACAACCATATTTTTTCTACAATTAAGATGCATGAAACAACATTGAAATCTTACCATATCCAAATTACAATCGGAAGGAATTTCATTTCAAATGGCAATTTATGTGACGCCTTTTTGGGTCTGGACAAATGGTTTATTTTACCTCATAAAGCTCTTAAAAATTTCTAACAAAATAAATAAATAAATTGAAACGATACGGTGTGAGGAAATAAAGAATAAACAAAATAAATCTAAACGATATTGTGTAAGGAGATGGGGAATAAAACAAATAAACCGTGAAAATTTATGAAAGCAAAATAATGTTAAAATGGGTGAGTCGGTAAATAACGAGATAAACTCCCAAAGTTACAGCCATGAAGCCGAAGGATAGGTACAATACTTGGAATAAATGACAACCTTGCAATTAAAATAACATGCTTCTCTGTGGGTGGAAAGCTCTATAACCCTTTCCTACACTTGCCTAAGCACGGCCCCAATCATCATCATGAATATAATTCCTATTACCAGGAAACATTGCTATATTACTTTCGGTCAAGATGAATAACAACAATACCTCACCAATATAATTCCTTTATTTAGTTTTGGTGAATTGGGGAGAAGGAATTCCATTGCATTAATTACATCACTGATCGGGGTGCGAGTTGGATGGTACTCTCATCAATATAGTTTAAATATAGTTTAAATGCGAAGGACATAGGAGTTCAAATCCACCACTTTCCACATGATCGAGGTGATAGGTGTGCTCGCTCCTTGCATGCAAGAGGTAAATACCCCCACAGGAGGTGGCAGGGGTATTGTGTCTGTGGTCAGGCTTGGTGTCAAGTGCTCTACAAAAATTGTTAGTCGCTTCAATGTTCAGGAGAAAGTAGTGTGGAAGGATGTTGCCAAGGGTAGAGAAATGTCACAACTCTAGGAAAGGTGGTGGACTAATCTTCTCTGGGGAATGGTTATTCGGTATGTTAACTATTTTTTCTCTCCCTCCTACATGCATCGGCTTGTTTAGTTATGGGATTTGGGTTTGCATGAGGTTGAATTCCCTGTGGGTGGGAACAATCGGGGTTTCTAGAAGCCACTAGTGCTTGTATCCTTGATGTAGTATGTCATGCTGATTTGTATGGTCTTTGGGTCGATTTGTTTTGAAATTCTTATGTCTCGGATGGCATTATATGGAATGTGTGTCTCTGTCATCATCCCTTGGGACTGCCTCTATCTGGTTTTGTTTGATAATCTTGGGGTTTGGGGTTGGGTCATCTTCAACTCTATATATAGGCTTCAATTTATTGTAATTCATGGGGTTGGGTGGAAGCTATACCACCTGCATGAATATTGGTCCTGGAATTGTATTTTTTTCACTATTTGTCTTGCTAAGTCTCGTGCCCCTATGCTCTATGGAAGTTTTCGTGGGGTTAGAGTCAAAGGCCTGCAATAGTCTAGGTTCAGGGATTGCACTAATGTTGTGGGTCATGGTGGTATTTTAGATTCTTATTTTAAATACTATGAAAATTGGTTATGGGTTGTGGAGGCTAAGTTCTTATGTGGGGTGGTTGGCAAGGATGGAGTGTATGGGATAAGACAGGTGGAGGTTCAACATTTTTTGTCATGGAAATTATTGTTTCGTTCTCCCATGGCAGGTATGAGGAGAGGTAGAGTCACCTCGAAGTGAAAGGCTTTTGGGCTCCAACTACCACCTGTACAGGCAACTCACCACACTCATCTTTTCACTAGGAATTGTGAGCTTGAAGTAATGGCATAGGCTCATAATGCTAGGGGTTGTGGCAAGAGAACTTAGGTGACTATGTAGAAAGAGCACCCCAACTCCTTAGGCGACAGATAAAGGGGTTGCAAACTGGTAGCCAACATCATAAACGATGCATCCACTGCTTATCGTGAAGAGACCAACAAGGAAGTTAGGCATTTAATTGAGGAGCGGGACGCTGATATGAACCACCAAGCAAGCTCAACGGATATTGAGATGGAGGATTGGTGGGCGATGGTTCCAGACAAGGGCATACCCCTCAGCAAGTTACCCATTTCAAAAAGACTTTATATTTGTATTGGACCATGAAAGATCTCCTGGGCAAGGCCTTCGAGGAATCAATGATGATGGCAACAGAGGTACAAGATTTCCTTAACTATAAGAAGAATTTCCAGAAACTTTAGTTGTAGATGCAAAAAAGGGATGGAATCTTACGTCGAATTAAGGATCACCTTCCTTGCCTGCTTTCATAGACAGAATTGTTGGGTTCCAATGTTAAGGAACTGACCCGAGTAGAATCTACATCTATCGAGGGAGAAGAGTAAGCTACTAGATGGTTTTAGTTTTGACTAGTATATATGCAGGTAGCTTTAATTTTCGGAATGATGTTGTATATGTTCATAGGAAAGCAATATTTGGACAAGGTAAAGATAAACAAAGCTATATAGCTTGGGTAGATAGACTTATTATTATTTGCCACTGGTTGGCTTATCATGTTGTTAGGCAGCCAACAAACTTGGTTTCCCTTTGGGCAAGTTGAGGCCACCTAACTATTCATATGTGGATGTAACTTGCTTATATTTTAATGAAAAAATAAGGATCTACCAACCTCACAAAAAATATATATATAAATTAACTACTTTACTATGTTATTATTTAAATACAAACCAATAACCATATACACCAATTTCTCATATTACAAATACCCTTTTAAACACAACCTCATAAAAATCTCATACCCAAATGTGTTACACTTCCCTATCTAGTCAATCATGATTGAAAATTCAAGCTTGATTCCAAAGCCAAATTATTTCAGTAAAACTATAAAAATGTATTAATAAAATGCATGCATTCCAAATTATGCAAATAGAGCCTATGAATCCTAGGATAGAGAATAAAATATGTGTATTACAGGTGATACGAATAAAACATAGACAGTAAATTTTTATTATTTTGTAAATAAAAGCAATCAACCTTTTTTGAATTGTTTTTCTATCTTATTTAATTCCAAAACACAAGTAAATAGGTTACAAATCAATCATTCCAAATGCATGAAGCTTGAAAATGAATATTTACATGAATATAGAAATTACAAAACACAGGGCTTGAAAACCATTTTTTATAAATGGATCTACAAGTGAAATAATATCCAAATATAATACTCTAAATGTGTGATGTTAGTGTCATTTATATGGCTGAACATTACACTTTTTTACACCACCCTTATAGGAAGCACAACTCCCTCTTATAAAGTATGCAATAGAATAGCTATTGGGTTGAATTAGGTATCACTCTATAATGTACTTGAATGTCTCTATCAAGCTATTTCCATTTCCAAAAATACATGGATTCAGTAGAGAATTTTGGGTAAGACTATAGAGATGCAATTTCAGATTTTACTAAATATACATGAATTGAAATAGTCTCAAGCACATTCAAATAATATTCACTAAGAGAATTTACTCTCAGAGTGTGTAATGACTCCGACTCGGGTAAAAAAATAAAATTATGGTATGGTATTAACCTTACCAGATCACATGACTCGTTGACATAACTCTATACATTGTTGGAAACCTAATGTTTAACCTTGGCACACATTTGTATGCGGTTATGGATTTCTCCAGTCCCAATATAAATGTTTTGAGGCTCATTTATTTCGCCACTTGGGTGACATGAAAATGTTGTCCACGTGGCATCAGAACTTATGGTAACTTTCCGCCTTCACATGGCATGGATAAGGTGTCATTAACTCCAGTTGCCCATCCTGTACGTGGCTGGCAGATTGATCAAGTCCCATTGTTGTGGGTAATCCTATTTCAATCAACGATGGGGATCTCTCCTTGCTATCCGACGGTGGTAGTAGACTTGTGGGTTCCAACCTATACTGCGGGTCTAGGATGGTGGAGCTCATTTGGATGGGCAGCTCCTTGTAGAGCCAGCTCTGGTAGGCTCATCCCATGCAGCTCTAAGCACAAACTTATCAGTTTTGGTTCCATTGCTGGCGAATTTTGGGTCTGTGATTCTCTACAGGTAAATGATTTTTGGGTAATATCATTCTATGTAATTTCTAGGCTAAGCACAACCCTTGTTCTGTGTTAATCATTACCTCATCCTGCCTTCCACTATTTTCAAATTCTGGTCTCGTGGGTGATAGTCTTTTGCAGCACCGAACGGGCTAGTCTTGCACATGGCAACTCTACCCTACTCAAGTAAACCCTTCGACTAATTGCAGTTGTTTTCCCTCTACTATACTGTTGCGATTTTCTATTTTACAACACTGATGCTGTCTCTATATTTTCATGTCCTCGTTTTATGGCATAGAGGTTGGACGCCTATTCTAACTCAAGGAAACCCTCCCTGCACATGGTCCAAGATTCCACGTATGCACATTTCATCTGGCGGACGCCCTCGAATGAAAAATCTTCTTTCATTTATAGGTGGAAGGTTAGCGAAGGGTATTCCTCGGCTAGGACCTTGTCGAGTTTTGAGTTGAATATCATGAGGCCGAGCTCGGGTTCTATATGTGTAGCTTTGTTTTTCCTTTTTATTGGAATTTGGCATTCAGACATAGTTTTAGTTTCATGACTTGGCCCTTGCGGTGCTCTTAATTAAGTTATATGGCACGGCTGTGCGTAGCCATGTTGCGGCATGATTCTCTCTTGCCGTTGGAATGTATACTATGATAGTTTGGTGGTCAATTCAAATACCGATGTTTATTCATTTGTTTTTCTTCTACTGATCGCTCTGAGGATATGTTTGTGATAGATGAAATGTGAAGTTTTCTTTCCATGGATGCTTGGTTCAGCCAGATTTAGAATCTATAACTGTGATTTATTTATCCATTCTATAATACACAGTCTTTGTTGGATACATCTTGTATTTGGTATTTTGTCTCGGACCCGCTTACTGCCGCATGCATAATAATGCTCTGTTTGGTTCTTTGTTCGTCCTTTATGGTTTTATTGCTTAAAATACCTCACTTAAGGATTGTAATACCAGGGTATAAGGCCTAGCCACACCTAATGGTTACCGTCTAGCCTAAACTAGGCTTACACTCTATTCTTGGGTTGCCATCCCATGACACTGCAGCTCTATCTTGGCTACATCGCACGATGGGCTCTATTTCCATGTGTTAATAGCAAGATAGAAGGATAAAGCAGTAGTCTTTGTTTACATTATTTGCAGAAATTATCTTTGGTTCTGAGAAACATCATTTGCCACCCAATGTTGCATGTGAAAGAGTTCAAAACATGAATAATTTACTACCCTCCCTGGTTTTTCTATATCGTGCACAGTTTCTTACTCCATTGGTTTATCATAATTATTAATTCGAACAATTTCTTTTTCGATTGGTTTCCATTACATGGCACTGTTTCTAGATATTGGTATACTCTCCTTATCACAGAGTTTTCTTTGTCTGTACCTACGCTTGTGGATAACACTACGTTGGCTAATGCAAAACCCATGTACCACCTTTAAATAGAGAAAAGAAATAGAGGGTTATTATTATGACTCTATCCTAAGGTAAACCCTGTGCCTACCACTATCCCACCATCATCTCATGATCGCAATGTATAAAACCCTCGAGCTCACTTTGACTCCAATTAAATGAAGTTTGATGGGACTAACTCACAGAAGTTAAATTTTGGTTTAATACAACTATTAATTGAACGTCCTCTGTTAAGGCTAGTCCATAGAAAGAAATCCTTCAGTTCACTACAAATATTAATGAAATTTAGGTTAACACTTCGTACCTGGTTTTCTGTCCAATAAGTAATTCCAAGATAAGTCATCTATGCTCTCTATTTTCTTTTTATTTAAAAAAAAGAAGAAGAAAAAAGAACATAACTTCCCTCCTCAAAAGTTACATGATATTCCCATGACCAGGAACTCATTTCTTTTTATTTACTAATAATAAAATGTCAATTTATATAACAGATAATACCATCATCCATCACTTTTTTCTTTTTCCTTTTAACTATGGTAAATAAAATATTTACAAAATTCTAGGGTTATGACATCTCCCACCCCTGAAGTTGGACATCATCCCAATGTCCTTTAGTTATAAACAGCTCTGGGTAAGCCCGTTTGTTGAATTCTTCATCCTCCCAAGTGGCCTCATTAGGCCCAAAGTGCTGCCACTACACTTTAACTTGGGTAATAGCTCGCTTCCTCAACAATACTTCTCTCCAGTCGAGAATGTTCAATAGCTCAACCAAGATTTCTCCCTCTGGTTCGACCTACAGCATGCAACATCCTAAATTAGTTTCTTTAAAAGAATATCTCTAGAGTAGTCTACTATAAATAATTCTCACCTATATATCCTGCCATCTGATTACATATTTAGGATCATACACACATTTTTTTAATACGGAGACATGGAAGACATTGTGGACTCGTATGTGACTTGGCAGGGCAAGCTGGTAGGCCACTGGCCCAATTCTTGCTAAGACCTAGAATGGCCCACAATATCAAGGTGCCAACTTGGCACACCCACTCCATTGCAATGTGCTCCTTTTTGCTTGAATCCTCACATACACATGATCACCGACTTGGTATTGTTTAAACCTCCTCTTCTGGTTAGCAAAGTTCTTTTGCTTATCCTAAGTGGCTTTTAAGTTAGACAGTACCTTTTTGACCATATCCTCCATTTCCTTAAGTATTTCCAGCCCTAACATTAATTTATCTTCTGGCCCACCCCAGCTTGAGGGGGTGCGACACTTCCGCCTGTACAAAACCTCAAAGGGGCTCATTTGTAGTGAGGTATGATAGCCGTTATTGTATGCAAATTCAACCAAGTAAAAATACTCCTCCCACTTAGTTGGTTGTTGATTACATATGCCCTTAACATGTCTTCCACCACCTAGTTTACATGTTTTGTTTATCCATCGGTCTGGGGGTGATACGTTGTACTAAAATTCAGATGTGTCCCTAATTCCACAAATAATGTTTTCTAGAAAACTGATTTGAATTTCACATCACAGTCTGAAATTATTGTCCTTGGTAGCCCATGCAATCTAAATATGTTTTTCATAAAAATATGGGAAATCTGTAAAACCTTGTAGGTGGATTGCACAGGTATAAAATGTGCTGCTTTACTCAATTTGTCTACCACCACCATGATAGAATTGTTATTCTTCCTTGTCTTAGGAAACCTTGTTATAAAGTCCATAGAAATAGTTTCCCACTTCCATTCCAGAATGGGTAATGGTTGCAATAACCCCACCGGGTGTTGATGTTCTGCCTTAATTTGCTAGCACTCCAAACACCATGCCAAATACCCAGTCACATTCTTCTTCATACTCGACCAATAACATTCTTTCCGAAGTGTTGTGATCATTTTATAATACCCCGGGTGCCCATCATAATGACTTTTATGAAATTCATCCAAAATCAGATTCTTAATGCTATTTTGATTATGCACATATAGTCTTTCCTTGTAATATAGCATTCCAGTAGCATCCAAAGTGTAATCTTGCCGGTTTTCTTTGCTAGTGGGGTGTTGTACTTGCTGCCTTATTTGTTGATACACCATATCTTCCTCTGCTACCCTTTGAATCATCTCTACAAAGGAACTTTTCCACTCGCTGGATGAAATCTCATATAAACTTTGTAATTTCTGACTTAAAGCATCTGCCACCCGGTTCTCCTTTCCTTTCAAACGTTTGATCTCAAAATCAAAGCCACCTAGAAAATCCACCCACTGTGCTTGCCTAGCATTTAGGGTGGGTTGACTGAAATAATTGGTTAGACTGTGGTGGTCTGTTAATAATAAAAATTTTCTTCCCATAAGATATTGTCGCCACATTTTCAAGGCGTGAATTACAGCTGCCAATTCTAAATCATAAGCAGAATATTTTTGCTCATGTTCTTTCAGTTTCCTGGACTCAAAAGCAATTACCTTTCCTTCCTGCATCAACACGCCTCCTACACCTTCTTTGCTTGCATCAGTGCATACCACATACTCTTTGTTAGGATCAGCTATACTTAAAATGGGGGTAGTGCTGAGGAGATGCTTAAGCTGCTCAAAACGTTTTTGACATTCTGGGGTCCATCTGAAGGCTCTTCCTTTTCTCGGTAAGGAAGTGATAGGATGTGCTACTCCTGAGAATCCTTCCACAAATCACCTATAATAGCCAACTAACCCCATGAATGATCTGATGTTTGCCACATCTTTAGGCATTGGCTACTCCATTATTGTCCTTATCTTTTCGTGATCCAACGCGATCCCTTCTTTCGTGATTATATGTCCCAAATATTGTATTTCTTCCTTGAAGAAGTCGCACTTGCTGAACCTGGCATATAAATGGTGTCCTCGGAGGGTTTTCAGCACTAATCGGAGGTGCTCCTTGTGTTCTTCCATAGTTCGGGAATATATCAATATATCATCTATAAAAATTAGCACAAATCTATCCAAATATTGATGAAATATGTTGTTCATCAAGCACATAAAAGTTGTGGGGGCATTAGTTAACCCAAAGGGTAGCACCACAAACTCGTAATGTCCATACCTCATTCTAAAAGTTGTTTTCGCTATGTGTTCTTCCTTAATCCTAATTTGGTGATACTCAAATCGCAAATCAATCTTGGAAAATAGTGTTGCACCTTTCACTTGATCAAAGAGTTCATCAATCCAGGGTAGAGGATACTTATTTTTTATTGTTAATCTCTTCAATTGATGATAATCTATGCACATACGAAGGGTCCCATCCTTTTTCTTAACAAATAATACTGGGGCTCCCTAGGGTGACACACTAGGGCGAATGGAGGATTTGTCTAGCAGTTCCTATAACTGCATTTTCAATTCTGTCAACTCGGGTGTGCTCATTCTGTAAGGTGCTCAGGATACCTGGACTGCCCCTGGCATTAATTTGATAGTAAAGTCTATGTCCCTTTTAGGTGGCAACCCAGGAATCTCCTCTGGAAATACATCAACAAATTCTTGAATTACTGGGATGTTTTCCAACAGGGTTGTTTTATTTTTCGAATCAGTGTTAAACACACATGGACAGCAAGAGAGATATGAAAGATAAAACATGCAATACAATTTTTATTGACAAATGATATATATTTATAGTACATTATGTGACCATTGGGATTCACATCCCAAGGTCTCTTGGACTCCTTTTGTCCATTCGACTTCCACACTAACCCATTGAGGATTAGGTGTCCAACATTCCCCCCCTTAATCCGAAGGGTTATGTATGAGTCCAAAAAGAGAGTTGAAATACAAAATGTGAAAAAATGCATGACAGCACTAGGCTGAATGTGCTCTCTGAAATGTTGGTATAAAGGGCGGTGGTTTAAGGATGGCCACCAACACTAGAATTCTTAATGCAGTTCCCAGAACTCTTGCAAAGCTGGCAAGAAGCTGGAGTCTTCTGCTAGAGGAAGTGCTCCTATTGTTTTAAAGAGGGAAACCTTCAACCATAAAAGGGAGGTCTCACCCCGCATAAAAGGTAAAACTTCAACGTGAAAAGGGAAGTCTCAACTTGTGATGGTTTAAGGATGACCAACAACTCTGGAATGCTTAATGCAATTCCTGGAACTCTTCCAAAACTGGAAAGAAGCTGGAGTCTTTTGCTAGAGGAAGTGTTCTCAATTTTGCTCCCGGAACTCTTCCAAAAGTGGCAAGAAGCTGAAGTCTTCTGCTAGAGGAAGTGTACCAGATTGCCAACTGAAGGCATGTTCACGGGCATCTGTGTCTTTGGATACAACTCTGAAACTGGTGTGGTAGGTTGTGGCTCAGGCTCACTTGATGTGGCTTTGAAGCTTGTAGATTACCATCATTTCCCCCCCTGTCAGATACAAGGTGAGATGATGGAGAAAACTCAACTGCAAGACTTTTCAATATTCTGGAACAAGTTCTAACATGTGTTTGGAATATCTTCTTGGATGTTGATGCCCATTGCCAAGAAGTGATCCATCCAAGATGAATCTTTGTTCTTGCAGGACGATTGTTTCTGAAGCATCTATGTGAAGAATGACTGGTTTTATGACAATGCTTACATGGATGAAGATTAAGACAGTGATCTTTCAAATGGCCAACTCGGTCACAGTGTTGGAATTTTACAAACTATTGTTGTTGTTGTTGTTGTGGAAGAGGGGCAGAGTCTGGAACAGTTGAAGCTAAATTGTGATAAGGAGCAGGTGAATTGTCATGAATGAATCCAGCACTCTGAAACTGAATGGGCTTGGTATAGTCTGGAATATGAAAGGACGAGTCCTTGTCATATCCAAGACCGATTTTGTGCTTGTTGTGGACAAGTTGTTCCCAAGGTCTGATGATGGGCTTGGGAGGTGCAGATTGAGTTTTTGCATCTGCATGTACAACTGCTTCTTTATCTAAATGCATTGTAACATTATTGTCTCGCTGTTTATGGGAGTCCGTTTCAATCTTCTGAACAGAAATAGGTTCAGAATGATGACTCCAATGTTGTAATTCTTCCTGCTATAGCTGAGATTCAAGCTGCAAAAAATCGATCTTTTCCTGTGCATTTTGTAGACATGTCTGAATTTATGAGAGATCCTATGCTGATTTGTAATGTGTCATCAACATTAGATTGTATAAGAGTTTTCATGAACTCTAATACTTCACTGATTCTGGCCAGTTTTCTTCAATGTCAAAACTGAAAAGTAACACCCAATAGCAATATCCTTTATAAATGTGCAACAAGTGATCAGTGTGCAACCAACAAGCACCAATTACAATCCATATAAAAAATAAGATGAAGCTGCGTTATTGTTGAAGACCTTAAATTTGATGCTATGATGATATCACTGAAATTGTGTATTTGATAATGATTAGTACAATATATGAGTATCTGATATCACTGCACTTGAATGCTAAAACATTGTATCAAAGGTGAAGTGATTGTTCCATTGACAAAGTTATAGTGTACTGCTACAAGAACACAGTGACAAGGAAATGCAACTATGAAACCTTGCTTACTGTACCAATACAACCTGATTATTCCTTAATCACTGTGACTAGACATCATTAATATATATGTAACATTTATGTTCTGAGAAACCCATGCTTTTCATGGCATCAATACACAAGATTATTATAGCCACAAAACCTTCACCAATCTGTCCTCAAATCAACAGTAATTCAATCATACGATATTCAAAGTGATTTTATTCCTGATAATGATGACACACTATGGGACTATGAACCATCAGAAGAAACCAGGAAACTTGAGTATGAAGATATTTTACTGGAAATGGAGCAGCTCCTTCATGATGATATTTAAGCAGAGCTAAAGCAAAGAGATGTTGCATTACTTGAGGACTATGAACCAACATGTGCACTAGAGGAAGAGTTTGTAGTTGTCGCACTCTTTGAGCACATGAAAATACAAGAACAAAATGGTGGTCTGTTTTGCCCAATATGCAGGAAAGGGTATTTAAACCAACAACGGAAGTTCATCTACTGTGAATGTTGCCAACTTAAACTTGATACTCAGAATGATGAGGTCAATTTACCAGATTTGCAGAAACATCTTTCAGACATCTTGGAAGATCATCATGACAAAGTACTAAACACATTTCGTGCAAGGAACGGTGTCTCAGGGATCTTCCATGTGCCCACCAATGGGTGGCCAATTGCTCTGTGATATGTCCTCCTTGTAAAAATGTCTGCGAGAAACGTTGCCTTCATAGTCGTTGTGTCTTATGTGTGGAAGCTTATGCAAGCCTTGCATGGTAAAATGTGAATGGAAGTGCGAACATCATACTTGTGATATCCTCTGCCATGGAACATGCACCAGGTCTCATTACAACCAATCGTGCCAAAAAACTCTAAGTTGCAGGCATCCTTGCCTAGGTCTATGCGGTGAGCCCTGTTCCAAATTCACCCAATCGCAGAGGATTAGGTGTCCAACAATCAACATAACCCACCTGAAAGGCATAAATCTAACACCCCTTTCTAATGCAGTTTGCTAGCTGAGAGGCAGTTATTGGCCAAATCTGCACTGGTCGCTTATCCCCTGCATCTCCTGCCTTGCTCCAAGCTCATCCTTATAATAGATAGTCTTTGTTTTACAGTTGACTATGGACCAGTGGTTTTCCAACTAGTCCATACCAATTAAGACATCATATGAGCCAAGAGGAAGCACATTTAAATCTGCCTTCTTTGGCTGTCCTGCTATATTTATGGGGCAGTTATTGACCTTGGCAATTACTCACCTTTTTTCCCATGTAGCCAACTGTACTAATCATGGGTTCTTAAATTTAACAGGTTGAAATTTACAATGTTGCACAACTCTAGGACTAATATAACTTAATGTGGCTCCAGGGTCAATTAAAACAGATACAGTAAGGTCTGAAATTTTACCTTCGAATTGCACCATGGTCGGCTGGTACTCCACCTGACGATCTTCCAGGGCCGCATTAATTATTGGTAGGCTACATCCTACATCACCGACTGTAGATGCTTCATGGGTTTGGGAAACCTGTTCTATCCCTTTTCACTATGGGCAGTTTTTAACTTAGCGAGGTCCAGCACATCCCCAACATTGCACCGAAGGTCTTGCTGACCCTTCACTATCCATCTTTCCTAGCTGTTTGCTGATTCTGGACTCATTAACAGGCCTTGATCTAAGCGAATTCTTCTGTAAATTTCTGTTGTTTTGTCCCTTGGCAAAACTCTTGTTACTAGTACCATGATTCTGTTTATTGTTTACAGTCATTTTGCTACTTCTCTTATCATTCCATTTCTTACTTAAAATTTTTCTTTTTTGTTTACTTTGCTGGTAAAAAATCCTGGCTTTACATATTACTTCATCCATGGTATTTGGATTGTCAAACTCAATTCTTTCCCTCATGCTCAAGGGTAAACTACTAACAAACCTCTGTACTTTTACCTTTTCCTCTCAAATATAAGGCACGTAACAAAGTAATGAAGTAAAGCGAGTAATAAATTCATCCATGGTTTGCTGTCCCAACCACAAGTCATGGAATTCCCTAGCCTTCTCGTCATAGAAATGCTTAGTCAAGTATCTTTCTTTTAAGTACTTTTGAAATTTTTCCCATGTAATATTTTGCTCGCTTACTCCTTTTACAATTTTAACTTCTTCCAACCACAAGGTGGCTTTTCCCTATAATTGGAAAATGGCCAACCATGCTTTAAGGTTGTGGTCATACTCATATAGCTGGAAATACTTATTCATATTAATCAACCATGCCTCAGCAGCTTCCTCCAATTCTCCATCTAAATGCAGCAGTTTGAACTTGTGGAATTCCCCTTGCAACTCTATCCATTTCCTTTTCGAGGTGTGTTATTTGGAAGCATTATCAGATCATTCCTCTTGTTCCTCCTCCCTTCCTTCTATCCCCTCGAGTCCTGTATGGTGATTCCGCTCCTCCGACTCCCTTTGTTGCTTAGCACATGGATTCAGTGGTTGCTGGTTTTGCTTGTCAGATAGGCTTTTTTATAATCCTTTCCTGTTCTAAAAGTAACCTTGCGTTATCTTCTCGTAGATGGGCCATTTCATTTTTTAACTCCTATACAGTCTCAAGTATTGTGAGATTCGTATTGCGAACCTCTTCTCCAAGTTGTACCCATAATTCTGGGTTATTTTCAGGACCTGTTACTAGCCCTTGACCCACTGGAAACCTACGTAAGACACTGTCTACTCTTCTCATTTGGTAGTCTTCTATTTTCCTGTACTTAACCTAAGGAAAATAATTTTATTTTCCTGGAAATAAAATGATTTTACTTTAATGACTCCGACTTGGGTAAAAAAAGTAAAATTATGGTATGGTATTAACCTTACCAGATCACATGACGCATTGATATAACTATATATATCATTGGAAACCTAATGTTTAACCTTGGCACACATTTCTATGTGGTTATGGATTTTTCCAGTCCCAACATAAAAGTTTTGAGGCTCATTTATTTTGTCGCTTGGGTGACATGCAAACGTTGTCCATGCAGGATCAGAACGTATGGTAACTTTCCGCCTTCACATGGCATGGATAAGGTGTCACTAACTCCGGCTGCCCATCCTATATGTAGCTGGCAGATTGATCAAGTCTCATCGCCATGGGTAATCCTGCTTCAATCGACGACGGGGATCTCTCCTTTCTATCCGACGACGGTAGTAGACTTGCAGGTTCCAGCCTATACTACGGGTCTAGGATGGTGGAGCTCATTTGGATGGCTAGCTCCTTGTGGAGCTAGCTCTAGTAGGCTCATCCCATCCAGCTCTAAGCACCAACTTATCAGTTTTGGTTCCATTACTGGCGAATTTTGGGTCTGTTATTCTCTACAGGTAAATAATTTTTGTGGTGATATCGTTCTATGTAATTTCTAGGCTAAGCACAGCCCTTGTTTTGCGTTAACCAATACATCATTCTGCCTTCCACTGTTTATAGATTTTGGTCTCCTGGGTGATAGTCTTTTGCAGCTTTGAAGGGGCTGGTCTTGCACACGGTGGCTCTACCCTACTCACATAAACCCTTCGACTAATTGCAGTTGTTTTCCCTCTACTATACTATCGCGATTTTATATTTCACAACACTGACGATGTCTCTATATTTTCATGTCCTGGTTTGTTTGGCATACAGGTTGGACACCTATTCTAACCCAAGGAAACCCTCCCTGCACATGGTTCAGGTTTCCAGGTATGCACATTTCCTCCAGCCTAGGACCTCGAATGAAAAGTCTCCTTTCATTTATTGGTGGAAGGTTAACGAAGGGTATTCCTCAGCTAGGACCCTGTCAAGTTTTGAGTTGAATATCATGAGGCTGAGCTCGGGTTCTATATGTGTAGATTTGTTTTTCCTTGCTATTGGAATTTGGCATCCAGTCATAGTTTTAGTTTCATGACTTGGCCCTTGGGGTGCTCTTAATTAAGTTATATGGAATGGTTGTGCATAGCCATTCTGCGACATGATTCTCTCTTGCTGTTGGAATTTATACTATGATAGTTTGGTGGTTAATTCGGATAGTGATGTTTATTGATTTTCTATTCTTAGACTGCTCACTCTGAGGATATGTTTGTGATAGATGAAATGTGATTTTTTCTCTCCATGGATGCTTGGTTCGACCAGCTCTAGACTCTGTAACTATGATTTATTTATCCGTTCTATAATACACATTATTTGTTGGATATATATTGTATTTGGTATTTGGTCTCAGACCCACTTACTGCCGCATGCATAATGACACTATGTTTGGTTCTTTGTTTATCCTTTATGGTTGTATTGCTTAAAATACCTTACTTAAGGATTGTAATACCAGGGTATAAGGCCTGGCTGCACCTACTGGTTACTATCTGGCCTAAACTAGGCTCAAACTCTGTTCTTGGGTTGCCATCCCATGGAACTGCAGCTCTGTCTTGGCTACAGTGCACGGTGGGCTCTATTTCCATTTGTTAATAGTAAGATAGACAGATAGAGCAGTAGTCTCTGTTTACATTATTTGCAGAAATTATCTTTGGTTCTGAAAAATGTCAATTGCCACCCAATGTTGCGTGTGAAAGAATTCAAAACATGAATAATTTACTACCCTCCCTGGTCTTTCTATATCATGCACAGTTTCTTGCTGCATTGGTTTATTGTAATTATTAATTCGGACAGTTTCTTTTTCGATTGGTTTCCATTGCATGGCATTGTTTCTAGATATCGGTATACCCTCCTTATCACATAGTTTTCTTTGTTTGTACCTACACTTGTGGATAACACTACGTTAGCTGACGTAAAACCTATGTACCACCTTTAAATAGATAAAAGAAACATAGGTTTATTATTATGACTCTATGCTAAGGTAAACCCTGTACCTACCACTATCTCGACATCATCTCATGATCCCAATGAATAAAACCCTCGAGTTCACTTTGACTCCAATTAAATGAACTCTGATGAGACTAACTAATAGAAGTTAAATTTCCATTTGATACAACTATTAATTGAATGTCCTCTGATAATGTTGGTTCACAGAAAGAAATCCTTCAGTTCACTGCAAATATTAATGAAATTCAGGTTAACACTTCATACCTGGTTTTCCATCCAATAGGTAATTCCAAGAATAAGTCACCTCTGCTCTCTGTAGTTAGCCATCCACTCGACCATGAGATTGTCCTTCGAGATCGAATCTCCCCTGCCTCACTCAAAGACAAACAGTCTTTTGACAATTTCTTGCGCTCTACTCCCTTACCATCTGGTCATCACCAGACTTGGCAAGCTTCCTCTCTCTTGCTCATTGTTAGTCCTCTACTACACAGTTCTCCCCTTTCCTTCCTTTTCCCCGGAAGTCACCCACGGTGGAGGGGGAGGTAGTTAGGGTTTGCAACTATTTCTTTTTATTAAAAAAAGAAAAAAAAGAAAAAAAGAAAAAAAAGCATAACTTCCCTCCTCAGAAGTTACATGATATTCCCATGACCAGAAAGTCATTTCTTTTTATTTACGAATAATAAAATTTCAATTTATATAGCAGATAATAGCATCATCCATCAATTTGTTTCTTTTTCCTTTTAACTATGGTAAATAAAATATTTAAAACTTCTAGGAGTATTACAGAGTGCAGCGTATAAGAAGGCGTCACAGATGATATCAAATTATGGCAACTCAAATCTTACATAAATTACTCTTTCTCTGAGGAGTGTCCATGTCTAATTAATTGGCATATCTTTTATACATTTAACAAATTCATCCATATTCAAACTAGTGTTAAAATAGCCCCAATACCCTTTAACTCAAAAACTAGTCCCAGTAACATATAATTAAAGCATGTGAATGAAATGGTTATCAAAATAAAGAACATTAAGTAGCACACCAAGATGGAGAAAATAATTAAAATAATAAAAAAAGGCAATTGGAGCTTACAAATTTTCCAAACTCATTGAAAGGCATATCATAATATATCAACCTGATTATTAAAGCATGTGAATGAAGTGGTTATCAAAGTAAAGCACATTAAGTAGCACACTAAGATGGAGAAAATAATTAAAATAATAAAGAAAGGCAATTGGAACTTACAATTTTCCAAACTTATTGAAAGGCATATCATAATATATCAATCTGATTATTATAGTGTAGAGTTTCATTAAATGTGTATTAAGCTTACTATTATTTTTGGGCATGCATGGAACTTGATTATTTTAGTTCGGTTTTTTATTAAATAGGTATTAAATTAGATAATATATCCTTTTTTTATCAATTTCATACACTAATATATTTAATAATAACAATTAAATAATTTAATCAAAAAATTATTAATTTATAAATAAATTAAATATTAAAAGATATTTAAAATATAAATTTACATGTTTTATAATGAAAATTAATTCAGGTCATCCCATAGTTGAAAAAATTTAATTGAGATTGTGCTCTGCATTCTAGGGTTTGAACACTTGCAGGGACGACAGACTGTGCTAGACTGCAGAATACCTGCAATTTCTAACGGACTCAAGCTCTTTCATTCACAGGACAGAGGGTGCCCTACCTCATAGCGCCTGCGGGGGGAGAGCGATGAACCTCCCCCACAAAACGACAATGAGAAGCTACTGGATTAGGAATAAATTGGAATTGCAAACCAGAATGAGGACAATGAGGATATGAAAGGTCAACAGAGAAAACAAGACAAAAAGCCACCAGAGGTACGCTCAGCTACATGCAAACCCGTCGCCTCTTTGCCCCCAAAGGTAGTACTACTAGGCCATCGAATCAACGCAAAGATAGAGTACATGAAAGATCACGCTCTAATCGGGAAGTTCATCGGTCTGTGGCCGACTGAGAAGGCTTTAAGGAACTGGATAAATGCGAAATGGCACCCCAAGGGACATATAACCCTGTAGTTAGGACCAAAAGGGTTCTTCACTACTATCTTGAACTGCCTGGAGGACAGAAACAGGGTCCTAGATGGAGGGCCTTACTTCTTTAATGCAGCTGGACTGTTTCTCCGAGGATGGGTGGAATGCTTCAACCCGGACAAGGAGGATCTTAGTTGGGCTCTAGTGTGGATCCGCTTATACTTGCTGCCTGTGGAATACTGGGAGGAAGACTCCCTAGAGGCGATTGGAAATACTTTGGGAGAGTTTGTCAAGATAGTAGAGGAAATGAAAACATTCAGATACACCTCTTTTGCTCGTATATGCATCTATATGAACCTCAACCAGGCTCTCCCAGATGTGGTAAGCATATCTCACTATGATATTGAATGGGTTCAGTCGATTGATTATGAACATGTGCCTTTTAGATGTCGAATATGTCATGCCTTGGGGCATTTATTCAGAGACTACCCGTTAACACAAAAACCCTCTCCTGCCTCTAGTCCGAAAGCATCTGAAGTAGGCGGATTCGTCAAAGTAACAAATCGCCCAAAATCCCACAAGAAACAAGCATCAAAGACCAAAGTACTGCAAACCAGCCCTTCTGTGCCTTCAACAAGCAACAATTTTGGTGTTTTAATTCATCAGCTGGACCCGCAAATGGACTTCCCTACACCACCAGAGCTAGAGTCAATGAAAGACAACCAAACAAAGGTGGCAAATCCCACAATTCCTAATGCAGATACTCTAGGCAAGGAATCTTCTACCTCAGACAAGCAAAAAGGAATAATATGGAACACTCAAGTTATGCCGATGGAGATACCACATTCAAATGCCAATCAAGAAGAGGATCTGATTGAAGAATCAAACTATCCACAGTTCATGGAGGAAGAAACATAAGCAATAGATATTGGGGATCTGGACATCCCAGGTCTAGAAAAAGCATGCACAACAAACAACTTTGACAACATTCCAGTGGGGCAACTTAAGAATCTGGAAGAAGTCCTATCTCGAGCATAGTGGCAAAAATCTTTAGGTATATAGACAGGAGGCCCCTGGGATGGTAGATTCATAGCTAAAGATATCAAAAAGTGGGGAAGGAAAACTTATTTACGAAGAACAATCACAATACGACAAATACTAGTGGATTCCGGCAGGTATTCCAAGTTAAACAAGTACTACAACACTGAAAAAAATCCTTCCCAATGAAGTTAATCTCTTGGAATATAAGAGGGCTTACTAGCTCAAGGAAAACTCGAATTCTTAAAAACATGATAAAGAAAGAAAATCCTCAAATCCCGTTTTTGCAAGAGACCAAATGCAATTCTAATGCATTAGATAGATTAGCTACTAAAATTTGGCCTGGGAGTCTCAATATAGTAGTGGATGCGGATGGCACCTCTAAAGGCCTAGTGATTATCTCGGATTCAAGAGCTATCAAGCTCAACAATTTCCATGCACACAGGAATTTCCTACAAGCAATCTTTCACATTATAGGCACAAATATACACTGGCTCTTAACTAATGTATATTTTCCATAGGAGACTTCTCTTAAAGCGGGTATCCTAAAAGACCTCTCTGAAATTAACCATAACAGATCGCTCCGTCTTTGGATTGCTAGAGGAGATTTCAATATGATTACAAAACTGGAAGAAAATAGAGGAGGAAGATGCAGAGGAAGTCAAGAAGGGTCAATCCTAAAGGACTTCATTCAGAATAATTGGCTCATCGACCTTCCTTTCAATAATGGAGTATTTACCTGGAATAACAGAAGAGCAGGGAACCAACAAATAGCTTCTCGGCTGGATAGGTTTTTACTCTCGGACAATGCTATTCATCTAAGTGGAGACTTCGGAGCCTCTATCCTACCATTCTCGAGATCTGATCACTGGCCCATTTCCCTGCAATGGTCTCGTCCAGGAAACAAGCTCCACAGGCCATTTCGCTTTGAGGCCTTCTGGTTGCCTCATCCGGACTTCCATAAATTAATCAATACATAATGGAACAACTTCTCTCCTCCCCCAGGCTCAAAAATGTTCCAATTCCAGCAAAAGCTCAAGCACCTAAAAGGCAAGATCAAGCATTGGAATCACACATCTTTTGGCAATATCTTTGAGGGTAAAGCAGCCCTAGAGCAAGATATGAAGCAGCTATAGCAGAAGATTATCGTTAATGGCTGATCAAAGGAACTGTCAGAACAGGAAAAAACCCTTGAAACACAACTTGCAGAAAAGGATAAGCAGGAAGAGACGTTGTGGAGGCAAAAAATCAAGGGTCAGGTGGCTCAAAGATGGAGAGAAAAACACTAAATTCTTTCATAGCACTACAATCCAGCACAGGATGCATTATAATATAACTCATATTCAAAACGAGCAGGGAATCGAAGTGGAAAAGCATGAAGAAATTGAGAGTGCACTATTAAACTATTTCAAGCAGATGCACTGAGAGCCAAACGGTGACAGAACACAGGCTATAAAGAAAATTACCCGAAATATTCCCAAACTAATCTCAGAAGACCATAACCAAATGCTTCTCAAGCCTGTTGATCTCCAAGAGGTGGAACTTGCAATACGTCAACTGAAAACGGGCAAAGCCCCAGGCTCAGATGGATTTACCTCTAATTTTTTCCATAACTTCTACGAGCTAATCAAGATGGAAGTCTGGCAGGTCGTGGAGGAGTCTCGATCCTTGAGATGGATGTTTCCGAGAGTGAATGCTACTTTCATAGCCATGGTTCCCAAGGTGGATCAGCTAAGCACACCTGACAAGTACAGACCGATAGCTCTATGCAACATAATCTATAAGATAGTTTCCAAAATCATTGCATCCAAACTCAAACTTTTGCTTGCCCTCATCATCTCGCCCGAGCAATCTGGATATGTTGAGGGGAGGCAGATCACGGACGGGATCATCCTAACTCATGAAATAATTAACTCTCTGAGGATCGCTAAGAAGCCAGGTATGCTCCTCAAACTAGATCTTTTAAAGGCTTTTGATAGCCTAAGTTTGATGTATATTGAAAAGGTTCTAATGGCTTTTGGATTTGCTACTCCCTGGGTTCGATGGATTATGAGCCTCATCTCATCCTCTTTTTTCTTAGTTTTAATCAATGGCATACCCTCTTCTACCTTTCATCCTACTTGGGGCATTAGGCAGGGAGACCCCCTCTCCCCTTTTTTGTTTGTAATCATGGCTGAAGGTTTAGGTCGCAGTATCAGGTCGGCTCCGCAATCCATGCGTCTCAAAGGCCTCTCCTTCCATAATTCCCCTGCTTTTACCCACCAGCAATTTGTAGATGATAACATGCTTTTCGGGCATCCTTCGGTCCAAGAGGCGCGTCAGCTCAAAACCCTTTTGACGAACTTCTCGGAGGCCTCTGGTGCCTCTATCAATAACTCCAAATATCAAATCTTTTTCTTTCATACCCCCTCTGTAATTAAGTCAGCCATAATCCACATTCTGGGATTCTCTTCAGCTAAACTCCCTTCTACTTATTTAGGTGCTCATCTGATTGCCTCAGCCCTAAAGCACTCTTCCTGGAGAATCCTTTTAGAAAAACTGGAGGTGCGGCTCTCCTCCTGGACACACAGATCTCTTAATATGGCAAGCCGTCTTGTCCTCATAAAAGCAGTTCTTCAAGCCATGCCTTTATACCTATTCTCCATCCTTGTTTCTCCCAAATGGGTTCTTAAAGAAATCATAACTCTCCAAAGGTCTTTTCTTTGGGGCAGTAGTGGCCTTAGGCGAAAGTGGGCTCTAGTCAAATGGAATACGGCATGTCTTCCAAAGAAAGGAGGCGGTATTGGTCTGCGAGACCCCTCTCACAGCAATGAAGTTATGGGGGCTCGAATCTGGTGGAAATGGCTAACTGAACCTCTCACCCCTTGGGCCTCGCTATGGACAGCTAAATATGCCAAAAAGTGCCCAATGGAGGAATTAATTAGAATATCAGAGATCAACACAAGTTCAATCATGTGGAACTCAGCCAAGCAGCATAAGAATCTCATTCAGCAGCATAGCTTTTGGGAAGTGAAGAATGGTAGCAATGCAAGGTTTTGGGAAGACTCTTGGCAGCAGATGCCCAAACTCAAAGACAAACTCCCTCTCAGTCCTAATTTGGAACAGGATATGCAACCTCATGACACGGTGGGAAACTTCTGGAGAAACTCATCAAACCAAGAGTACAGAGAATGGCTCAAAGCGACTCAAATCTTAAGACACGGGCTGAGGCAAGTCCAACAAATTCTAGACACAGAATTAATGAAAAGGAAAATTCAATATTCTAAGGTAAAGGATATTCTTAGGTGGGGATATGAAGAAAAGGGAACTTTTTCTACGAGAGAGGCCTACAATATCCTTATAAAGGAACACATGGTGTTAGATCCACTCTAAAGCAAAGTATGGGACCCCTCCATATGACCGAAAGTGTCCACCTTTCTTTGGCTCCTTTGCCACAACAAGATTCTCACGTGGGACAATCTGAGAAAAAGAAATTTCCATGGACCTTCCATCTGTCCCAACTATAAATAGGATGAGGAAACCATAAAGCATCTCATGCATTACTGTCCATTGGCACAAAAGCTTTGGAAAAAGATCAGTTTTCGCTACCAAAAGGAAGGAAGATCTAACGGAGATATCACTACTATTGTGTGCAACTGGGACCACAACCCCTATCAAATTAAGATCTTAAATTTTCTCTGGAAGATCATTCCAGGCTTTGTTTTATGGGCCATTTGGAAGGAGAGAAATAGTAGAATATTCAAGAATCACACCAGATCGCTGGAAGATATCTGGAAAATAATCTACCAAAATATTGAAGAAACCATATCTCTCAAGACCTAGTATCAAGAGGATTTCCCAACTATCCCCCAAGAACAATCAATTTGGAATAATTGGAATTTCCAAAGGAAGTAAGATCAGCTAATCAAAGGAACAAAGCCTCCGAGAAGCCACTTGCCTGAGAAATGGCTACCTCCCCCCATGAATATGTACCAGCTAAATTTTGATGGGGCCTCAAAAGGTAACAGGGAATTCTGGCTTTGGAGGGATCTTTAGAGATCACAAGGGAGCTCCTACCTTAACTTTCCTAGGTTGAAGAGGGTGGGATACCAATAACTCAGCAGAATTGGAACGTCTTTGGCAAGGACTACTTTTGGTGCGAGGTAAGGGTCTCTTTCCTCTTATAATAGAGGGAGACTCACAAATCATCATCAAAATGGTATCAAGAATCCTACAAGGCTCCCCTTCCTGTAAGGTAAGAAACAGTTGGAGAATGGAAAATAGGCTACAGTCTATTGAACACTGGTTTTCATCCCACAGGGCGGTCACTTTGAAACACATTCGCAGAGAAGGGAACAAAGTCGCGGATTTACTAGCTAATATGGGAGTTGACTGCGAGATGCATCTACATGTTGGATCAATTTCTCGCGTAGCCTTTGAATCTCATCTCTTGGATTATAACAATCTAGTGCAGAAGGAGATGCCTCAGATAGAAGAAGCACCCCCGGATGCGGGTGGCACAATTGAATTTAATGAAACTCATGCAAGATTATAAATCCAGGTACTGCCAGTTGCAGGGCAGCGTGGCCTCCCAGGTTTTCACCTTGCGCAAGAGGAAGGTAGTTATTAAGGTTGGATACTGCAGGATTTTTGCATTAATGGAGTGCGCGCTTCAACGCAACACTGCGGCTGTTATAATCATGTCGATCCTTTGTGCTCTATTCACTCCTCGTGCTTAGTCTTACGGCTCCAGGCTCTGGTTCGATGTGGGTTTTGGTGATAGGCAGAATCTTGCAAACAAGGGCAAGCTTCAGGCAGGCTCTCTGTATTTCTAGAAAAGTTTCGATTACGCCAAATTTCATCACGGAAGGATTAGCACGGTTTTAAGGGGTAAGCTATCCAAAGCTCTTGACTTTAGAATTGGTCGTGTTGTATATTTGTCTTGAGCTTTCTCTATGCGTTTAATTTGGTCTCTAGGTCATTCTTTCCATACCCCTGTTTTTGTCTCTGGTCTCTCTGGTCTCTCTGTGCCTTCCCCTTCACTTTTCATAATGGTTCTCTAGAGCAGGAGGATCCGTTCTGGGGGGCGACGTGGTAGTGGCAATCATCCTTCCATCAGTCATTCTGTGGAACCTAAACAGTCGCCCATTAATCTTCCCTCCTCTCATGAGGATTTGCCTCCCCTAAGCCCTGGGCGCAAGCCTATTCCAAACAGTGCTTTCCAAACAACGCATTTCAAATTTCAAAGCAATCTGAATAGGCCTCTGATTACCGCTCACATTACCATAATCCTTCGGAAGAAGAAAATCAAATATCCCCTCTGTCATGCATTGCTCCTAATCCTTCTCAAAGCAGTGAGCATTCAATGGATGAGGGAGGTCCAGAGATTCGGAAAAGTTACAAGTTTGGTCAGGAGGAATTGCCCAAAAGCATTCTGCCCCTTGAAGACATTTGCCCAGTTGTTGGGGAAGGGTCTCTTGGAGCCACAAGTCACTCCTTGGTGAACCCTATCAGCGAGATGGATGGCAATGAAAGTTTGAGGATTGGCAGTGCATGTCTGGTTGTGGAGAAGACTCCTGGTAAGGATATGGAAGCTTAATGCCACCTGTGACTGTTTTTCCCCTTTTTGTTTTTGATACTACTCAGATGACCACCTCCAGGCTTTTCTTCTCACAGTCAAGGTTTAGCATCTTCAGTCTGTTATTTTGGCTTCCTTTCGGGGAAATGGTGGTCTACTTACCAGCTAGTTTGCTAAGAATTTCGGCTTTTCTACTGTCAATGTCTCTATCTTTGTTCTACAAGTCTATCTCTGGGTTTAATATCTGTTTTCTAACTCTATGTAACTGGTCTCCCCAGATTCCTTTTGTAACGAGGCAGTTCTGCTATGTTGAGTGCTCTCGGGCTCTGATCTCTAAGGCTTCAACTCCATATAAAAATATTTCGCTTTTCAATTAATAGATTTTAGTCTTCGTAGAGAAAAAAAATAAATAAAAAAATAATTCAAAATTTTAAAATAGTTAATGTGAAATTTTATTTATTTACATAATGCCTTCAAATATTTTAATAAATTGTATTAGATATTCAATATGCAATTGTATTCATGTTTTTGTTTTTATAAGTGAATACTTTATTGAAACCTTACTATATACTATTTGTTTCTCTTTTTCAACCAATAAAATGTGGGATATTAGTTTAACAATAAGTATATTGAGTGATCGTTTAATTGAAACTTATGTTTTAATAGTATCCAAATGCATTAGAAAACGTGGAAGGAAATGCATCAATAACAAGCATGTTACATGGATCAATATTAGTTTTGACATTTTAAAATTAATAACAATGATTAGAGAATATCAATCATTTTTACTTTAATATAATTGTTGTTAATGTATAGTCTAAACAATTCAACTTAGTAATTTAATAATCAAAATGTAATAATAAATCGAAAAGAATATGATAAAGATATGAACTCAGACATGTGAGGAAGCTAATATGTAAAAGATGACTCATTAATATAAGGAAGATTATGAAAATATATAAAATTGTTTAATTTTAAAAAGTTAATAATTATTCTGCCTGTAAGAGACGTCTATGTTTATAATATACATAATATGATTAAGTGTCAGTTAATTTATTTTTTGATATAATTTCTATTTTTAATAAATTGTGAGTAAATAAATTAACGGCAATATTTGTTCTTTATATTTATATATATTATTATGTACAATTAATATTTTTATATACTAAAGATACCCAAAATACATGATGTTACATCTATTTTTACCATTATCTAGTTGAGAATTTCTCTATTATTTTAGTGGGATACAAAAGTATCAACTTTCCTAAATAACGGCCCATCCAAAAAAAGCCTCACTACTAAACTCATAGTATGAAAAATTACAAAACCCCTTTCTTAGGTTTTTACTATTATTACATCTATATAGATATTGATGTAATAAATAGGTGTAGATACTCTAAATTAATTTTAAAAAAGTTGCAATGCATGCCTAACCAATGGCCTTTAAATTGAGAATCAATATTATTTGAGAAAACAAATTTAAAAATAAAAATAAAAATCGAAAATTAATTATAATAAAGTGTAACTAACTCATATACATATATTAATAATATATATTTGTTTTTTTTTAT
>APFE030822634.1:74823-96202 GCA_000404065.3 Pinus taeda | reverse complement strand
GTCATACCATGGTATTAGTCCATAATATTGTAACAAAATATATATTGTGTTGAATCTACAAGTAAAGTGGTGTTGAATATACATGGTCAATAATCTTTTCACATGTTCTTTTACATATATTATTCATGTATTAATTATTTTAATAAAAGTAAAGCTATTTTTTATGTTATTTCCTTTAAAATTAGCATGTGAAATGTATTTTGAGGTATGTGTTTGATGTCTATTGAAATATACTAACAATTTAATTTATATGGTCATTCTAGTTTATACATAAGCATATGCCTCATTATCATTCACAAATCACCATTAAATTAATAGGATTCATTTTATAAAGTTATAATTATTAAATTAAGTTATAACTTATTTTATAAGATATGACTTAATGATTGTAAAAATATTTTAATAAATTATATTTTTATGGTAATAGATAAAATTGTCAGTTAAATTGTAATTTTTAAAATATGGGAATGAGCTTTACTCTTGATTTGAAATTGTAAATAAATAAAATTGTAACTTTAAAATGGACATGATCTTTATTTAAAATTTGATATATCATGTTTTATTTAGTTTTAATAGATTTCTTTTTATCAATGTGAAAAGTGAACTAATAAATCTCCATCAAATTATTCTCTTTTTGAAAAATAATATTTTACATTTAAAAATATTTTTAATTAAAAACTCTTTCACTTATTCATTCTCTTTTGATATATCCGACCTTACTATGTGGATAGGCTCATATCCCCTCTACATATATATAGAGAAATATTCCTCTAGTTGATGATCCTCCCATGCCATATTACATTTAGAAAATATTCCTTCACACTTTTCATCTCTGCTTTTGTCACGGTCTCTTTATCTTCTTCATTCATTCCTTTCTCATTTGTCGTAGAATACAATATTCTAAAATCGATGTGCACTTATCATACAAAATGGTTTATCAAGTTAATAAAGATTAATTTTATGTTCAAATCCCAATCACTAGTCTTTTCCTTTAAATTTCATTCTTAATCACATTGCCTTTACAGTCTCCATCAATCACTTAAAGGCTACAATTTATACGTGAAAATGACTTTCATCACCTTAAATCATATTTTGGTTTTACTCCATCATGATTCAAACATTAATTGAAGAATATTTTCATTCACAACAAATTTTCTTGAAAGAGTAAAAAACAAAGTACCTTCGGTATAAAACACTCTAATTTGAGCATAACTTTTCACTTTTCATAATGACTTTGAAGTGCCATTAATCAATAATTTTTGTTTTAAATGGACCTCCTTAACTCTAAAGTGCATTTGAATGTATATCAATATTTACTAAGTGCGAGGTCATCACAGCCTTTGTAATCAATTGGCTTATTGAAATTGTTTTCTCGAACTTTATATAATATTACAACAACACAAATCATGCAACTTTTTATTTTTGTTAATGGGGTGTAACATTTTTTTGTTTATTAGTTTTCAAAGTTGTGTTTAATTTTAAGGGTGGGTAACATTTAAATTTCTTAGTTTAAAATGTTGTGTTTAAGGGTGTGCAAATTTCAAATGTTTTATTAGCTTTCAAAATTGTGTTTAAAAGGGTGATTGAACATGTAAATTTGAATTTATCAAGTTTTTTATTATTTAGTGGTTGATTATTTGGTTTGGTGGTTTTACAATTGAAGGAATTACAAAAATATTTTTATCATTTTTTTTTTAGAATAAATGCTTTCAAACTTTACATGAAAAATCAAGAAAATTCTATGTCAAATTAGGTAATTTCTCTTAATCCACTTGCAAAACCTACATGAAAATCAAACAAATCTTGTCACTAAACTTGTTCCCTTAACTACAAATCAAGAAATTACATGTGATTGGAACTTATAAAAGCACATGGAAACCACACAAATATGGAAGTGGAAGTACATGAATTAAGTAAAATCTTATAATTTAAATGTTAGTTGTAAAGTTGTTGATATTTGATTTATATACATTATATATCTAACATGTGATTTTACATGTGTAGGTGATTTCCATCTAGAAAATACATAAACAATATATTAGACATTGGAAGAGATAAATTTCTTATTTAATTTGTGAAATACATAAGTATCTACTTGAATATTATCTCATATATCTAGTGAAGGATAATTAAATATGTGGCATGCAAGGAAATGTCAGTGGTGGAGAGACACATGAAGGCATTAAAGGTTCCTTGTTAAACAATGATCATGTCCATATGAATTAAGTGTCTAAGTTTTTAGGTTCACAAAGAACCAATAGAAGATGCGGTGTCTAAAGACATGATTTCTTTGTTTCCACTAGCCAATAAGACAACTTAATATGGATCTTTTTTGTCCTTAAATAAATGACATTCAAGATAAATACCATGGGATAAACCTTGGATTCTCATACGTAGGAAGCTCTAAAAAAATCAGTAACTTAACTGAGTCAAGTTTACTTGAACCACCCTAACAATCCCCCTCCTTAAACTTGACTAAGGGAGATTGACCTGATCCTAATCATTTTCTATTTAATTCCATATAAAAAGTTTCCATACGAGATTACATGGGTAACTAGTCAAAGCACTGAGAGAAGTGGTGGTGTCTAAGGAAACCATTTCTTTACTCCCTCCGGCCACCAAGAAAACTTAATATGGAGCTTATATTCCTTTAAATAGACTATATTCATGATAAATACCATGGGAAAAATCATGGGTGCTCACATACTTGGAGCCCTAAAACCACTGATACTCAACCAAGTTAACTTTACCTAAACCACCCTAACATTAGTCTATATGGCATATGAATTTACATTGTATGTTAGTGGGTATTTAACCTAAGTAGAGCTTGATATTGATGTGTCTCTCCTTTGGGATGACAATTACAACAACAAATTTGAAGGCGTAGGGGGGTTTGGTGTTGGGAAATCTAAATGGAGTAAGTCAAAAATATTATCTTTTATTTTAATTATTTCTTCTTATAGATATTGGAAAGCTTGCTTGATAACTAAATTGATCTTTTTATTTATCTAAGTTGTGAAGAGTACGATGTATTGTAAACATTTCAAATAGTCTTGAGTGGACAAAGGTATAGATAGAACGTTGCAAAAGAGTTTATTAGGTTAGTCATTTATTATTAAATTGAGTCCAAGAGAAAGCCTATAAAATATATTCTAGAAGAAGATAATCAAGAAGAAGAAGAAGATATAAGAGAATAGAAACATGTGTTAAAGGAACGGGTCCATGAAGTTAGTCCAAAGAAAATTGCAAGTCAAAGTTTAACATTATATTCATTTAAGTTAAAATTATCCATTTAGGTTACAATGATTCTCTCTGCAAGAGGATCATTGTGAAGAGTGTGGAGATGAATTTCATTGGCTTCCCACTCAGCACAATCTAACCAACATAAAATTATTGCAAAAATAGTTGGAACATCCAAGAGAAGGTATGCACATATAGAGAATATATTAACATATAGAGAATTTATGTTTATATAGAGAATATATACACCAAGAGAAGTACGTTCATATAGAGATGATATGCACATATATGAAAGTTGTGAATATATGGAAGATATGCAGATATATAGAAGATATGCACATTTACGGAAATATATGCGTATATGAAACTTGTGCATATATAGAAGCTATGAAAAAATTCCAGTGTCTATATATGTACATGTCTTCCATATATGTGCATGTCTTCTGTATATATGTTTCTTTCATATATGCACTAGTTATTATAAGCACATAATATATGTGCATATGGAGGTTATCGTATATGCATATATGGAAGATAGGTATCTATATGAAAGTTTCACATGCACAAGAGATATCCACATTTACAGAAGATATGTTCATGTCCATATATGCACAAATTTCGTATATGCACAACTTTTGTATATGTGCATATCTTCTCTATATGTGTTTTTTATGTTTATGTGCACATCTTCTGTATATGTGTTTTCTCTGTTTATCTACACATCTTCTGTATATGTGCATATATGTAAGATATGTTCATATACGGAGGACATGCAAATATACAAAATTTTCTCATATATGAAATACATGCACATATAAAAAAGTTTCACATATACAAAATATATATGCATATACGAAAGTTGCGCATATATAGATATTGTTGTGTATGCATCTTACAGAAGTTGCGCATATATAAAATTATTCTATATTTGCACATATATGAAAGATATGCATATATGGAGGTTTTCATATATGCATATTATGGAAGTTTAACACTTTTTCTGTATATATGCAACTTCTGTACTTATGCATATACAAAAATTCTGCATATATAGAAGATATGGGCATATGAAAGTTTCATATATATAGAATATATGCACATATACAGAATATATGTGCATATATAGAAGCTGTGCATATAGTGAAGATATGCGGTTATACAAAAGATGTGCATAACTTCGATATTTGCGTATTCGTAGGTTCCATATAATATTTTGTATATGTGCAACTTTCATATATGTTCATATAAAAAATCTATGCACAACTTTAGCCTCCATATATGGGTACCTTTTGTATATGTGCATATATGGAAGATATGCACATATAGAAAATATATGCGCACATATATATAAGTTGTGTGCATATGGAAGATATGCGATATAGAAGATGCACATATATAAAATTGTGCTACTTCTGTCTATAAAAATGTTATTCTTCTTTTGTAAATATGCTTATCTTCTGTAAATACACATAAGTTCTGTATATGTGCATATCTTTCGTATATGTGTATATCTTTTGTATATGTAAAACTTATTTATGCACATATACCTTTTTTATATGTGTGTATTTTTCATAAATGCACATAGAAATGCACAACTTCAAGCTTCATATATACACAACTTCCATATATATGCATATTTTTCATATGCACACAAATTCTTTATCTACGCATATACGAAAGTTGTGTATATAGAGAAGGTATGCACATTTGTAAAAGACATGCACATATACGGAAAAAAAAAAACACTGTGCATTTACAAAAGTTGTGCATAGACAGATGATATGCGCATATATGGAAGTTGTGTAGAACTCTAGCCTCCATATATGTGCATGGTCCATATATGAGCATGTATTCCACATATGAACAACTTCCATTTATGTGCATGTATTCCTTATATGTGCTTCCATATATGCACTTCGTTAGTATAAGTATAGAACATATGCTCATATGGAGGTTGTCATATAGGCATATATGAAGGATATGCATATGTACATTATATGCACATGCACATGAGATATGCACATATCCATATATGCGCAAATTTTGTATATGCACATATCTTTTGTATATGCATAACTTCCATATATATGTTTCTTTTCTATATGTGCATATCTTCAGAAAATGCAATACAGAACATATGTGAATATACAGAAGATACACATATACAGAGGATATGCAGGTATACAAAGGTTTCACTTATACAAAATATATGTGCATATACGGAAGTTGCGCATGTACAAAAGTTGTCCATATAGAGACTGTTATGTATACATATTATGGAAGTTGTGCACAACTTATATATATACTTAGATTATGTGTATATGCATATACAGAAGTTGCAAATATACAAAGGGAAGATATGCAGAAATTCCGTATATACATAACTTCCATATATGTTCATAAACAAAAGTTGAGCATCACTTCAACCTTCTAATATACTCAACTTCAATAAGTATATAACATGTCAATTTCACATATATACAAAATATATGGGCATATATAGAAGTTGTACATATACAAAAGTTGTGCATAACTTTGGTCTCTATATATGAGTAGGTTATGTATAATCTTCTATATATGTGCAACTTTCATATATGTGCATATACAAAATCTATGCACAAATTTGACCTCTTGTTGATGGTGCTGGACCCGCCAACATTTAGGGGATCACCGCGATATGAAGTTTGAACTAGATCTCACACTATCTGGTGTGGGAGTCCCATTCAGTACGATGTCTCAGTTGCCATTGTCTTAAGGATTTGCCTCAACTCTTGCTTGTTAGCAAAAGAGAGTGGTCTTCTTTGTCTTTGAGAAGTTAGCTTCGCATGCCTGGTGATTGCTAGTGTTACTTGTGTCAATGGTTCCTTCACTATAGAGGGAGAGGGTTAAAGTGAGTCCCAAGTCAAGTTGGAGGAAGCTCCAACTCTGCTAGTAACACACAACACAACAAGATGTGCAAAGCTTCAAGAGGAGCAGTCCACACGAATGCAGCAGTCACAACACACAAGGGAAGATAACACATACAACACTCAATGGATGAGTCTGCACAAGTGCAATGATTGTTACAACATGTTTTACGTGAAAGGTTTATTTGACATCTGGGGAGATAGCCACCACAAGAGAGAAAGCATTAACTGCATATAAATCACATTTTCATTAACAAATTATGCATTACAACAGTGAAATATGTTTAAGTGTTCAGCATAGGTTAAAGCAACATGCATTACAAGTGTGCAAGATTAGTCTTACAATAGTTACAATAAATTTGTGAAAACATGTTGGCCTATTAGTAGGCTTTTGAATTAATAGAAAGTTCCAAGACACATCCTTGCACCATACATCACTAACCCCGTGTGCGGGGCATTGGAGCCATTACCTACACCTCAAAGAAAATATTACAGTCTCTCCTGGCTATGTGGGAGGAGCTAAGGTGAAAAACTCCTTTGCATATACAAATGAGGGGGTATTTATAGCCAAGCGTGAAACTGACCCTTGTCATTGTTCGACTACTGTCATGACTATTTGACTTCCATGACTTTTCAATTTTACATGACTTTTTACACAACAAGTGGGTCTCTTGGACTTCCATGTTAAATTACATTGATTGACAACATGGCCTGCATTAGAGATGTGGATGACATGAATAATGACATGACTCGACATGCAGTGATGGTACATTCGTACTGCTATTGGAGTGCATGTCGAGCTGTAGTACTGCTGGGTGGTGGATGTCTTCATGGTGTGTCACAGCTTCACCTCCGCATGGCAAGGTGCACAGAGACTTCAATGGTCGTTGGTACACTTGATGTTCCTTTGGCACATTACTTCTTGCTTGTATGTTGGAAGGATTAATAGGTTCGTCTGTTTGGAAAAGGTGCATTTTTGTCCATTCGTCCATCCGTGACAACATATTTCATGTTTTCTCATCTGTCCATCTACGAACACATGCTTTCATGATCATCCATTCGCAAGCACATCTCTTTGCATGCATCGTTTCTTGTTCATTATTGAACCTGTCCTTCTACATGTCCTCCCTTCATTCATCTCATTCATCGATGCGACATGTTTGTTTGTTTACCTATATCTGTAGTCACTCATGATGAGATGACATCAAATCCAAAAACCCTCCTAGTCTACCATGACACATGATTATTTTAGATGTCAGTGATCGAGAGAGGCAACAAGGTTGTGAGGCTAGATGAAGGCTCTAGGCATATCTGATGAAAACTACACAAGGGTCATTGGGTGATGAAGATGGGTAATGTGAGGCGACAGTGATTATCCACAAGGACCGGCCTGGCTAGAAGGAAAAAATACACAGATTTTTGGAGGGAGATTCTACATTGTGGGAAGCCAAGGTAGACTAAATCTGTGCATTTTCTGGAATGAGAAAGCAGTCAAGGCTTCATAACAAAATTTTTGCAATTTTCTAGAGGAACAGGCCGGGGTATAGGGAGGATTGGAAGACAGGATCTGCGTAGTTTTTTGGAGGAACTGGCTAGCAGCTTGGCAACCAAAACTAACAAATTCTTGGAGGGTATTGGCATAAAAGACTATGCAATTCCCAAGGGGTATAGGTAGCCAGCTGCTGGGAGCTTGTCAGCAGAAACTGCTCAATTCCTGGAGGGATATGTCAATTTTTTGCTTGGAGCTGCTAGCGTGATAAATTACGCTGATGCTGGTAGGTCAACCTACTAATCATATCTACACAATTTCTGAGTTGTGCATATTGTTGGGGAGTAAAATGCCTACTCATAAAAACTATGCAATTTTCTAGATGAGTAGTTGGTCGACTGTCAGGAGAACTGATTGGAAAAATTGTGCAACTTTCTAAGGGAGATAGGGATGGGAACTAGGTGTTTTTCTAACCTGTTTATGTAATTTTTTCAGTTAGTAAAGCGCACAAGGTCAGTGGCCTCTCCACCATTTTTTAGTGTAGTCAAGCCTGAGGTGGCTGCTGGGTCCAACTCTTTAGGTGGCCAACATGAAGGTTGATTGAATTACTTGCGAGTGGCATAGGTTTAAATGACTTGCTTGGTGCTTCTATGTTCTTCTAGGTGAAAATCAATTGAGTCGATGGCAGGGTGATGGTTTGGCTGTTAGAGTGCAGTCTGGTCATCAGAACTTTAGCAAAATGACTAAGTGTGTCAATGAGTGAAAGATGAAAATGTGATCCTACAAACACACACCCACATGACTTGATGATGAGACAACTCAAACCAACCAAGCACACATGATCAACATGACTGACCGATAGAGAAAGTGACAAGCGCAACACTCGTGATTGATCGTTGGTCGACCATGACAATGCTTGCACAACAGTAAATGGGACTCTATGTGTGAGTGCGAAATTTTTTTCATAGCAAGCATAACATGTACACACGAAGCGAAGACCTTGAGGATGACCAAAACATGGTCGTGAGCAAGACATTTACATCAACATGCAAAATGTTGGGTGGAGTGAACAAGCAAGGTGGGTGCAAAGGCTCACATGAGCTGATGGAGTGAACCCTAGTGTATGCAACCGTTAAGTGAAACTCTCAAGCGAGGCTTCAAATTTCTGTTCAGGCCAAAATTTTGGGTGGTGGTTGTAACCTCTACAAAACCTCCATATATGTGTAGATTCTATATACACGCATATACGAAATATATGCACATATATATAAGTTGTGTACATATGAAAGATATGTGATACAAAAGATGCACATATATAAAGTTGTGCTACTTCCATATATAAAAGTTATGTGTCTTTCGTAAATACGCATAATTTCTGTATATGTGCATATATTATGTGTATGAGGAACTTCCATATATGTGTATATATTTTTCATATGTGAAACTTCTGTATTGTTGAAAATAGTAACAAGAAATGCTAAAAATAGAAGTGCTAAAAATAACACTGCTATAAATAGCATTTCAGGATACGTTCCAATTTTATTTAGCCCCTAAACTAAAATTGAGAATTAAAATTCAGATTTGATCTTAGCAACTATTTGTAAAATAACTAATTAATTCATCTTGAGTTAATTAGTTATAGAAAGTCAAACATGAAATCTATGTGAAGACATGCAGCAGTTTCCCCTTTGATTGAGGAAGTTATCCCTTGATTAAGGAGATCAGGATGAGTTGTACTTTGAGTTGTAATTAGTTAGCTCAGTTAATTGAGTTAAGTCAAGCTAGATTAGTTCCAACATCTTTTGGAACTGATTGTGAGTTCAGTTAGTTAATGCATGCATGCATGTAACTGTTGCACTTAAGATAACTGAATATTCTCTCATAAATAACTCATGCATGTCATTTCAGTCAGAGAACTAGTTGAGATCAAATGATGGGACAGTCTACTATCAGTTGCAGGAATATTCCATTGGGGATATCTCTTGCATGTAGAAGGAATTCATTCCTTGGAGATTGGATAGTTGCTTCTATGTTTGGTGAGTTGTGTGAGAGATCAATTCACACAGGTGCAGCTAGAGGACCCATGAGAAATTGCGCAAGGAAATATGAGGCCTGGAGGACTGAGGGAAGGCATACGTTGTGTCTGTTTAGTCTATGAGTAGAATTGAGGGATTGTACTTAGAGTTGGGTATCTTGTGAGCTAAACCTTTGTGTAATCCGGACATATTTCTACTTGTATGATAATACAGAGATTGGGGTTCTTAGCTACGGCTTTCCCCAGAGTATTCTTCTGTTTTCATGTGCGATTGATTTCTCATTCTATATTATATGAGTTCTATTTTATCTTGCTCAAAATCAATTAAGCTTCTGAAAGATTGTTTGTGGAAGTAGATCAAGTATTTTGCTTTAGTATATTGCATTATCAGGTGATCTACAGTGTGAAATTCTACATGGTATGAGAACAAAAGTGTTCAAAACGAAGAAAAGTATACAAAGAAGGGATAAGTTCGAAGTTTGAAGTTCTTGATTATAGAATTCGAATTCTTATCACATCTCAATTTTCACCAATGGTGTTCAACGATTTAAGAATCAAGTATGCCCTTGATGGTTGCTCAAATTAAATAGCCTCAAAGGATCGCATGGAAGTAGTATTAGAGTAGAACATTCTAAAGGACTTCATTGATCAAGAAGTCCCCAAGCCAGCAGTAGCTAATGCCCAAGAATTGGAAAAATGGAAGAAATGTGTGGCTACAGTGAGGAGAATCCTTCTAAAGGGAGTTCGAGACCATATAGTCTCGAGTCTCCATGGGAAAGAGATACTGTTTCAATGTGAAAAACATTGAAGGATCTATATCAAAACATCAACGATTAGAGGAAGTTAGCACTGAAAGACAAGCTTCAGAAAATCAAGTCTGAAAAGGGCGACACGATCTCTACATATCTGAACAAGCTCACTACCTGCATGGATGAGCTTGGATGTGTAGAGATCATGACAGTCGATGATGACATGGTGAGCCTTGCTCTCCTCGGTCTTCCTAAGAGGTGGCATAGCTACTAAGACTCCGTAGATGGACGAGAGAAACTGCTAGATTGGAAATGACTTTGATCAGATCTGATGTAGGAGGAGATAAGGAGAAGCACTAGAGATGGATCTTCATCAAAGCAAGATGATGAAGAAAATCTAGCCTTAGTGAGTAAGGCGAGGGAAGGGAAACGGAAGGCATCCCATTCCAAATCTAGTTCTTCCCATGGTGGGAAAAAGATTGACAAATCGAAAGTGACATGCTTTCCTTGTCATGAGGTGGGCCATTATGCTACAAATTATCTACAGAAGAAATCCAAGAAGGGATCCTCGAAGGGATCAAATGGTGAGGCACTGGCCTCACAGTTCGAATTGGATTTCTCCCTCATCGCATGAATGGTTTCATCGATGGTGGGATGTGTTTGGTACCTGGACAATGGAGCTTCAGACCACATGACTGATGACAAGAATATTTTCAGTAGCTTGGAGGATAAGGATCTCTAGATGGTGATCGAGATGGGAGATGATGGAAAGTACCATTTTTCAAGTGAAGGTACGGTTGTGTTTCAGAGGAAGCATGGAGCTCCTCTCACCCTGACTGATGTACAGTATGTATCAGGTCTGAAGAATAATCTTGTGTCTATCACTATGCTGGAAGACGAAGGCTTTGATGTAATTTTTAGTAAAGGAAAGGTATTCCTGAGGCATATCGACACTGGATAGACCAAGAGGATTGGGATTCAAGTAAAGAATCTCTACAAGATGGAGGTAGATGACTATGCTACATTGAGTTCCAAACCAGAGTTGGTGTAGAGCCAATATGTTGGCGAGCTATGGCATAAAATATTGGGCCACTTGCACCATGGGGCCTTGAAGATCATGTAGTAGATTTCTACCAGACTTCCCAAGGGAAAACTGGAGCAACTGGATACATGCCAAGGTTGTACCTTGGGTAAGTATGTGAAATCTTACTTTCAGGATCGAGATGTAGAGCTGGAGTAATCCTCGAGTGAGTTCACACAAATGTCTGTGGACCATTCTCTATAACCTCCACTACTAAAAAAAGGTACTATGTTATTTTTATTGATGATTTTTCTCATAGATGTTGGATTTACTTTATGTAGAAGAAGGATTAGACCTTCTCAAGGCTTTGTGAGTTTAAAGCCTTGGTAGAGAAAGAATTTGGAAAGAAAATAAGGGCCTTCGATGGCGACGATGGTGGAGAGTATGTCTCCCAATAGTTTAAGTACTTTTATGTAGCAGAAGGAATTAAATGGGAGTTGATGGCACCCCATAACCCACAACAGAATGGGGTAGCCGAAAGGAAGAATAGATCGATTGTGGGAGCATCCCAAGTGATTTTGCATGACCAAAGCCTACCACTTGATTTGTGGGCTGAGGCATGCAATACAACAATATACTTGCATAACAGAATCCTACATCGTATACTGGGAATGAAGATAACTATGGAGGCCTTTTCTAGAAAGAGACCAGATGTCAGTCACTTCGTGATTTTTGGATCACCAGTTTATTTCCATGTGACCAAAGATGCCCAGAAGAATATAGATCCAACATCTGAGTTGGGGATACTTATTGAGTACATTGATACACCACACAACTATCGAGTGTTCTTACCTACCAATCAGAGGACAGCGGTACACAAAGATCTGAAGTTTGATGAGAAGGAAGTCATCCGAGTATCACTTGAGAGGGAGCTCAAGTTGCATGTAGAGGAGGAACTTTTAGTTCATAAGGAGGAGGAGCCTCACACTAATGCGGAGTAGCCACATGCAGAGGATCCAGGAGTGGAGACATTGACTTATGTTGATCCTTCCAGAGATGGGCAGAAACGCTTAAGGGAATCTGATAGGTTGATGATGGATGCGTGAGAGAATGTGGGATAGCCATCTTCTCAGCATAGACAGAGGAGGTCACCTAATCGGTACACTAGTTACAAGGCCCTAGTTGGGGAGTGTGTAGAGACCGAACCATCTTCTTTTGAGGAAGTACTACAACAACTACTCTCGGTTGATGCAATGGTGGAGAAGTATGACTCCATAGTTCAGAACTATGTTTGGGATGTTGTCCAAAGACCGGAAGACAAGTCAGTGGTGAGTTCTCAATGGCTTTACAAGGTAAAGCAGGTAGCTGATGGTAGTTTTCATAAACATAAGGAAAGGATTGTTTCCCGTGGTTTCTCACAGGTCGAGGGGATCAACTGTGATGAGACTTTTTCTCCTGTGGCAAGGTACTCATCTATCAGATTGTTTTTGGCACTATCAGCTCAAATGGTTTGGAAGATCCATCAGATGGATGTCAAGACTATGTTCCTCAATGGGAAGATTTAGGAAGAGGTGTACATTAAGCAACCGAAAGGTTTTGAGCCCTCTGATAATGAGTCGCATGTGTGCCGACTCAAGAGGGCTTTGTATGGGCTGAAGCAAAGCACCTCGTGCTTGGTACACCAGCAGCGACAGTTATTTCACTGGGTTGGGTTTCACCATGAGTGAAGCAAATGTGAACCTTTAACACATCATGGTAGAAGGTAAGCCATTGATCATTGTTCTTTATGTTGATGATTGGATATTTACATGTAATGATTAGTTGATCAAGTCTTGCAACGAGTACCTTGTAAGAGAGTTCAAGATGAAAGACATGGGTCTTATGCAATACTTTCTAGGCATGGAGGTGTGGCAGAGTAATGGGGAAGTGTTTGTATTTAAGACAATTATGTCAATGAGATGTTGAGGCAATTCCACATGAAGAAGTGCAAGCCCATGCAGACTCCCCTAGCTTGTAACTGGAGGAAGGAGGATGCTACTTCAGGTGAGGTAGTAGCTACTACTATTTATTAGTAGCTTGTGGGTTCATTCACTAATCTAGTGAACACACAACCAGATTTGTGCTTTGCAATGAGCCAGATTCAAGCTATGGTTTAGCCTACCAAGCTCTTTTGGAAGGCAACGAAGCGTATGATGAGATACCTTAGAGGCACATCTTAGTATGGATTTTGGTATAAACAGATAGAGGGAGTGAAGCTTCAGGGCTTCACAGATGCAGATAGTGCAAGGAGTTCATTAGACTGGAAGAGCACTTCAGGAGGAATCTTCAACCTTCATTCAGTTACACTTTCTTGGTACAGCAGGAAACAGAGGTCAGTTACACTTAGCTTAGTAGAGATTGAATACATGGCTACCAGTCAGGCAACATGTGAGGCCATTTGGATGTGGAAGATTCTAGTTGGATTGCTTGGTTAGAGGATGGATCCAACTGTGATCTATTATGATAATTAGAGTTGTATCAAACTCTCTTAGAATCCAATATTTCATAATAGGTCCAAGCACATTGATATCCGGTATCATCATCTTTGAGACTGTGTGGTGAAGAGGATCATGTTGTTGTTGTATGTTTAGAATGAGGAACATGATGTAGATATTTTGACTAAGGCATTGTCAAAATGCAAGTTCGAGTTCCACAGAGACAGGACTAGGCTGACTAATAATCCTTTTCTTGTTGAGATGGAGTGTTGAAAATAGGAACAAGAAATGCTAAAAATAAAAGTGCTAAAAATATCACTACTATAAATAACATTTAAGGATACATTCCAATTTTAGTTAGTCCCTAAACTAAAATTCAAAATTAAAATTCGAATTTGATCTTAGTAGTTATTTGTAAAATAATTAATTAATTCTTCTTGAGTTAATTAGTTGTATAAAATCAAACATGAAGTCTATGTGAAGACATGCAACAGTTTCCCCTTTGATTGAGGAAGTTATCCCCTGATTAAGGAGATCACGATGAGTTCTACTTTGAGTTGTAATTACTTAGCTTAGTTAACTGAGTTAAGTCAAGTTAGATTAGTTCCAATAGTTTGTGGAACTGATCGTGAGTTCAGTTCGTTAATGCATACATGCATGTAACTGCTGCAATTCAAATAACTTAATATTCTCTCATAAACAACTCATGAACATTAGTTGAGTCAGAGACCTAGTTGAGATCGAACGATGGGATAGTGTAATATCAGTTGCAGGAATATTCCATTGAGGATATCTCTTACATGCATAAGGAATTCATTCCTTGGAGATTGCGTAGTTACTTTTCAGTTTGATGAGTTGTGTGAGAGATCGATTCACATAGGTTGCAGCTAGAGGACCCAGGAGAAACTGCACAAGGAAATAGGAGGCTTTGAGGATTGAGGGAAGGCATATGTTGTGTCTATTTAGTCTATGAGCAACATTGAGGGATTGTACTAAGAGTTGGACAGCTTGTGAGCTAAAGCTTTGTGTAATCTAGACATATTTCCATTTGTACGATAATATAGACATTGGGGTTTTTAGCTAAGGCTTTCCCCAGAGTATTCTTCTGTGTTCATGTGTGATTGATTTCACATTCTTTTTTATATGTGTTCTATTTGATCTTGCTCAAAATGGATTAAGCTTTCGCAAGTTTGTCTGTAGAAGTAGATAAAGTATTTTGCTTTAGTATATTGCATTATTAGGTGATCTAAAGTGGGAAATTCTACATGTATATGCACATATCTTTTGTATATGTGCATATTTTATGCATATGCACATAGACATGCACAACTTCAACCTTCATATATACACAACTTCCATATATATGCATATTTTCAATATGCACATAACTTCTATGTATACACGTATACAAAAGTTGTGCATATAGAGAAGGTATCCAGATTTACGAAAGATATGCACATATACGGAAGATATGCGCATATATGGAAACAATGTGCATTTACGAATGTTTTGCATATATGGAGGATATGCGCATATACAGAACTTGTGCATAACTCTAGCCTCTATATATTTGCAAGGTTCATATATGTGCATGTCTTCCATTATGCACAACTTCTATATATGTGAATGCTTATCATTTATGTGCTTTTTTATATGCACTTCTTCAGGATAGACATAGAAGATATGTGCATATGGACATTTTCGTATATGCATATATATGAAAGTTGCACATGCACATGAGATATGCACATATCCATAAATTCGCATATCTTCTTTATATGCATAACTTCTGTATATACATTTCTTTTGTATATGTGTGTATCTTCTAAATATGGATATGTATGGAAGATTTGTGCATATACAAAGATACGCATCTACGAAGGATATGCACATATATAGAATTTGTGCATATACAAAAGATATGCACATATATGGAAGTTGGTCATATATGAAAGATATGTGCATATATAGATACTGTTGTGTATGCATATTACAGAGCTTGCGCACAAATTCTATATATAATATTTTGTATATGTGCATATATGGAAGTTGCACATATACATAAGATATACACATATACAGAAGGTGTGCATATACGGAAGATATGCACAACTTTCGTATACATAAATTCCATTTATGCACATATACCGAATTTGAGCATAACTTCAACATTATTATATAATCAACTTCAATAAGTATATAATATGTCAATTTCAAGCTTATTGATTTTCGTGAATCTCATAGAGGCAACTTGTCACCTAAACAAAATTTTCATATTAAAATCCAACTTGTAAAGACTCAATATTACAATTATTTTATTCATTTGAGTTAAGGCACAGTGATATTAATTTTTTAGTTTTTTAATATGTTAAGCAAGTACTCAATATCGCAATTATTACCACACTTATCATCGATGTTTAATCTTATTAATAGTGTACATTTTCTTTGGTGCACTCTCATTATGCATATTTCTTACCGATATTTTCACCATTCATACTTTATGTGCTCGTATTCTCACACATCCCAAAAACGGCTTACACACTTTTTATATTCTCACTATACATATGTTTTGTGCCCTTTACTTCTCGTATTCTCCTTAGGCACTAAAACTAAAGCTTGATCAAGGAGTGAAAACTAACCCTTGATCGAGCGTTAAGGCTAAATTGAGCCATAAGGCTCAATTAAGCCTTTTTCTAATATTATGTGGTTTGATATAATTTATTCCATATTGTTTATATTGTACAAATAATGATATAATTAGTTTACATTAATTAATTAATTAATTAACCAAGTAGTTGTAAAAAAATGCATAAAAACAATTTCATGTCCATAATACATCTACATCAATATCATGTACATGATACATGTAAGTAATGATATTTCCGTCCATGTATGAAGCGTCAACTAAGATATAAATATAAAAGTAACTGAACTTGCAAACTTTATAATTTGTAAATAAAAAAATAAATCCATTATAACTAAATTCATCAAAAGTAATGTAACATTGGTAGAATATAACGTCGAATCCACATCATGAATTCAAAATTCAATGAATAAGTTGTCAGAAACACAAGTCTAAATTCATGATTTTATTCAAAATTGGTCCACCTATATATTTTTCTTTTTTACAAAATAGAACATCATTTCCCACACAGATAATGGAAGCTCCTGCCCGTAAATAACATAATCGAAAATAGCATCATGATTGATCTAAAATATGGATCTATAAGTCACCCTCACCCCCCTTGGCACTCCCACATGCATTTCCAAATTAATATTTCTGTAAAAATTACAATAATCAATTAGTTGTAAAAAATGGAATGCATAGAATTAATTTCATTAATTCATGATGAGGTTTTGATCAAATACTCATTCTCACTGTGAGGATATGAGGCAATGGAGAAGACTACCCTTCCTAGATAGGTGGTAGAGCAATTGGTCATAGATATAGGAATGGCTCAGGGATGATGGATAAAGGCATGGTGGAAGCGAAATAGGAAAAAGGTAGTGAGTGTGGAATATGATACACCCCCACTGGTTTTATGATAGTGGGAATCGTGGCAGGTCGAGGAATAACCTTGGGGGGGGATTCGAATGTTAAGGGTGGTTTATTGAAAAATGAGAATGGTGGATGACTAAAGGGTAGCGGTGAGCATTGGGAAGATCTTAGAGAGGTACTTATAGGCATGGAAGGATTTATGAAGGAAAAAGGTGGTGGGTGTGGCCAATGATATGTCCTCATTGGTTGTACAATAGCGGGAAGCACCCTTGGGGAGGAAATTGGGATGCTAATGGTTGGAGCATGTTGGCATTATGTTTCTGATAAGGTTATATGTTACAGATGTTGTACTTGATGGAAACACCCATGGCAAGGCTCTTAATATGATGAAAAGTAAGAAGTACGCAGGAGAACAGTTCAGAAGATGCGTACCCGTAGGTACGCTGTGCAGGGACCGCAGCCAGACATGCAATTCATCCGTTCAGGAGGTGCATACCCCTAGTGCACACTATTCAAGGCATAAAAGTGCGCACACGTGGGGTTTCTTATGTTTAACCTTTGGTATTTAGTCGACGGTATTGTATTATTATGGTTTTGGCCCGTGGTATTGGTCCATGATTTGAGGAAGAGCTTGCCTATATAAAGCAAAGGAGATCATTTGGCTTGTGCATCTTTTGGAAATTGAATATCTTAAGATCTGAAATATTGGGTTCTCGGTTTAAAATCTTGATCTATAGAAGAGAAGTTGAAAGCGAATCTGTGAAGGGTGATCTCTCGAGCGCAAGATCAGATCTGAGCATCTGACTGTATTTCGACCCTAATCAGAGGTACGTAGGTGATTAACGGTGCGAGTACGTGGGCACGCAGAGCAGAAGAAGGATAAGTGTGTGGGTACGCAGGGGCGATAAAGGCGCAGTGCGTGGGGACGCAAAGGCAACGAAGGTGCAGTGCGTGGGTACACAGAGCAGCAGTGGTTTAGGTGCGTACGCACAGTAAAAGTACGCGGCGCGATAGACTTTCTGGGTGTGTACCGTTGTGGCAGTACATGGCGCGATAGTGCATCTGAGTGCATACTGTATGCAGTGCAACAGAAGAAGCAGGGCAGGGTCACGCAGTGCAGTAGAAGGAGCTCTGCGGGTATACACAGAGAAGCAAAGGGTGAAGTGCGTAGCGACGCAGGCCAGTGAAAGGAAAACTGCATATCTGTCTTAAGATCTTCTGTTGACTGAATTTTTCTGTTGATAAAGTGTTTTGGGTTCATTTCTGTTATTGTTGATCTGGTTACTGCAGCTGACTATGTAATTTACATGTACTTGATGATCATTTGATGTATATGGATCCAGTTTGAAAATTTATGAAAAGTTGTCCTTGAAAAGAAGTAGGGGGTTGTAGCTCCCTTCTAGGAGAGACTGGAAAACGAGAGAGAGTTGTAGCTCTCTGCAGGTTGCAGTCTGCGTACTGGTAAAGGACTGCACCAGTACAAGACCATTTTAAAAGGAGTTTCCTAATTTGAAAGAAGATAGAGACATATTGCAAGCAGGTGGTTTTCAACCCACCATTGGGTTCCACCTTATATTCTGGGTTCTTTGATGTGACTGTCTGTTTTCTTGTTCTTGCTCATTATTTTATGGTACTGATATGCAAAAATAATTCAAAGTGTAAATAAGGAAGATTTGGTAAAAGAACTAGATAATACTGATTCACCCCCTCCCCCCCTCGGTATTATTTTCAACAATTGGTATCAGAGCAGGTCCTTCTTAAGAAGCTTGATCGCTTGAAGGAAGACCTTTCATCATGAGAAACTACGAGAGGGAAGCATCTATCAGGCCACCGATTTTTGATGGGACAAACTTCAACTACTGGAAGGTAAGAGTTACTGCATATCTTCAATCTCTTGGTATAGATGTTTGGGATATCATAGAGACAGGCTACAATTTTCCTTCAGCTACTCCTACAGATGCGCCTGAAAAGAAGAAATATGAAACAAATGCTAAAGAAGTCAATACTTTGCTGGGATTCTTATCTCAAACAGAGTTTGTGAAAGTTATGCAATATAAATCAGCAAAAGAAATATGGGACAATATTGTCTTGAGCTACGAAGGAGATGAACAGGTAAAGCGTGCTAAGCTTCAAACTCTCAGAATTCAGTATGAGAATCTCAGGATGTATAATGATGAAAGTGTGGCTAACTACTTTCTTCGGGTAGATGAGATTGTTAATTGCATGAAAAATTTGGGTGAAGAAATAAAAGAGGCTATTGTGGTTGAAAAGGTTCTAAGGTCATTGTCCCCCAAGTTTGAATCTAAAGTATCTGCAATTGAAGAAAAGGAAAATCTACGAATTCTTAATATGTCTCAGCTACATGGAATTCTAACTGCTTATGAAATGAGAAAGGGAGGTCCATCAGATAGAAGAGAAGCTGCTTTCAAGGCATCAGGCAAAGGAGAGTATTATGAGGCAAGTCACATACCAGAAGAAGAAGAAGAAGAATCAAATTTTGTCAGAAATCTTCAAAGGGGTTCTGGAAGGTTCAGAGGTAAGTTACCTTTTAAATGCTTTGCTTGTGGAAGAGTAGGTCATTATGCTGCAAAATGTCCTTATAAGGATAAAGGAAAGGAACCTGCTAGATGGAACAAGAAACAGGGTGCAAATAAGAAAAGCTACTACACTCATGAAGATAGTGATGGTCTATCAAATAGTGATGAAGATGAACGAGGTAATGAATATAAACTGTTAATGGCATTTGAAGATGATGATTATATGGATGCTATAGATGTGGATAACCTTTTTGAAGAAATTACTAGACTCAAGAGATGTATAGAAGAAAAGAATATGATCATTGATACTCTACAATTTCAAATTGATGAAAAGGAAAAACATTTTGAAAAGTTATAAGGTGAAATTGTTGCTCTTAGAAAAGAGATTGAGAAAACAAAAGCTATTAATCTCAAGTTTGTTAAAGGATCTGAAACTTTGCATGAGATTATCAATGTACAGCGTTCTCCTCTAAACAAAACAGGTTTGGGCTATAATGGAGAAACTTCTCAAGCATCCACTTCAAAAAGTTATCTTGATGCAGCAAAAAGGACTGAGCAAAAGCACAATGGAGACTATCAGGTAAAGTAGGGACAAATTGAAAACAAAGGCTATCTAGGGCAATCTGTTTTAAGAGTGAACAAAAGCTACAACCAGCCACAGCTAAAGTCTTCTCAATTTGGTTCAAGAATGAATAACAGTAGAGATTACAATCACTTGGCCGGTAGATTTGATAACCGCAGAAGTTTCTTCATTGGGCAATGTTTTTCTTGTCATAACTTTGGTCACAAAGCAGCTCAATGTGTTGCATATAAAACAATCATGACTAGAGAAGCTCAAAAACAAAGAAGTATGACCGGGATTACAGAAAGGACCTATAACAAATTTTCGGCTCTTGAAAATGAAGTTGAATGTTCTATTTGCAATAAATTTGGTCATGAAGATTCTGAATGCAGTAGTAGGTTTCAGCAGAAAAAGGAACAAGCCTCAAGCACCAAAACATGGAGAACAAAGGAACCTCAAACAGAAAGATGTGGGATAGCATTCTATGCAGAGGGACAAGAAAATCTATGGTACATTGATAGTGGATGTTTGAAGCATATGACAGGTGATAAAGAAAAGCTTGATTCTTACTCTGCTCTAGAAAAAGGAAAGAAAGTTTCTTTTGGAAATGATACTCGTGCAACTATAAAAGGAAAAGGAATTGCTCGGTTAAAATAAAAGGTCAAGGCTGGAAATGTTTTGTATGTTGATGGATTAAAGCATAATCTTCTAAGTGTCATCCAGATGTGTGATCAAAGAACCAAGGTGATATTCAAATCAAATGGATGTTTTGTTCGTGATCTTGATACAGGTAAAACAGTGATCAAAGGAAAAAGAACTCCAAACAATCTATACATATTTGAAGAAGGAGAACAACAATGCTATCTA
>APFE030822634.1:14952-71259 GCA_000404065.3 Pinus taeda | reverse complement strand
CCCCCCCCCCCAATCTCAGTATTATTTTCAACAGAGCAGTGTTCCCAATGCTAGATCATTTTTCAGTAGCATGTTCATGAAATAATCAAATTTGACAATTTGGAATGTTGTGAGATGTGGGTCCCTCGACTAAACATTAAGAAAGTTCATATAGTTATGCAATGTACTGAACATGATAATATATCACATTTCACATAAAAAAATTCATAGCATCAAATTTCCATACCAATTTTGTGTATAATAGAAAGTTGCATTAACTCAGACATGTGGTCCACATTTATTTGTTTTTGAGAAGATAACTCCAATTGTTCATCCATTCTTTTTTTCTTGCGTGAACTCATCCAAAGATTTCAAATTGTAGTTTATCTTTCCTTCATTTTAACTTGTGAGCACATTGCCTTTTTTTGTTTACTAAACTCAAGAGACTATATTTTATCTTGGTAGTGATTGTAGATGGAGTTATAATATTGAAAAATATTTTGTTGTATTCTAGACATGCTTTGTAATCCAAGTTGTTCAGTGCACATGCATGATCCAAATTTGTAGGTATTATCGATCTCAATTTCTCATGAGTTGATGAGTTAACATGTTTCAACTGAACATCTTTGGAGAATGCACTATCTTGTCATGCATTGGTTGATTGAACATTATATGAGAAATTCTTTAAACCATCAATGTTTGTTTCATTACAATAATTTAGATTGGGAGGAGTATCAAAGCATGGATGAAGCTCTGTTTGGATTTTTGGTCCCAATAAAGGTGTTTCATTCAAATCAAATACTATTATAGGCCTTTATGTAGTAGGATCAATGATAATAGGTAGTACATTTTCACCCAAAATAGTGTTACTCACCAACATCTCAAATTTCAATACATATTAACAGATATTTGCATTCATGGCCAAATTGCAATTGCAGAAGTGTGGATTGGAACACTTATATATGACATTGTACCAAATGTCATGAGTATCCTTATTTTGGCTACGAACCCAATAATCATTGTTACCTTTTTCATTAGGCACACAATCTCCATTTGGGGTCTTCTTAGCTCTAAACATGGATGAATTCAACTGTTCCTAAATTTTTTTGGGTCGTACAAAACCAACTTCTTTAAAATGTTGCATATGATTGTAATATAACAAAACCTTTGTCAAAAACATATAGATTAACCAATAAACCCATCTATGCCATGCATTATTATTCTCACTTAGGTACCTTTCCTTAATATACTAATGGTAAGATTCAATTGCATTATTTGTATCTTGATTGGAATGTGGAAACTTTTTGTATTCTTTTGCCCACATATTTTTAGAAAAAAGTTTTCTAGTTATATAATAATAAGTGTAGATATGGCATGCAAAACAGATTCATTAAAACAACTAAAAAGAAACTTACATATGTTTTTTTGGCTAACCAAGTAGTTTTGAAATATTCCAAAAACTTTTTTCATTCACTAAATTCTTCAAAGAAACATTCGACTCACGTTTTTATAGATTCATCATCTTGACATGTGTGCATGATTTCTCTTAAAGCACAAAAGATGTGTATTTGATTTTCCCTTTCTTGGGCCTTATTTCCAACATTCTCCAACCATGCACGACGAACATTCCACACACATAATAATATTGTACACTTGATTGAAGACTTGGAATAACATAATTTTTAGAGAGAATATACATTAACAAAAAAAATTATGCCTCTTATAAAAAGAAAAAATACATCACCCGAATGCTTCAATTTCAACACTAGCATCATTTATAAAGATCATCTCTTTGTTTCCAATTTCAAATAAGGCCAATATTCATTTAGAAAGATCAGTTATATTATTGTGTGATGATATCATCCAAGCTACTGGAACCCCATTGTGATGTTCATCAAAAACTGTTAAGTTGTAAAGTTTATACTACATTACAAAAAATGTGGATAATTATATTTATATAAGATACATGTATTAATATGAGGTTTCATAAATGAATCAAATTTAAGATAAATATGTACTCACCCCATACTTATTTGTACGAAATGTTTAATCCATTGAGATAATATAATTGTGAGAGTATTTTAACAACATTGAACACATCCACTTTGTTTGTATGCCTATGATAGAAGAGATATTTCCAACAAGATATTGTTTTTAGTAGAAGAAAAAACTCTCAAGGTGTTCCTTATACCAACATTATACATTTTTTGGATCACTTTGATCTTTAAGATACTCTAGCCTTATGGTATCATTGTAAATGTTTCATATATATTGTCTTGTCATGTATGTATCTTGAGATATACCTGTGTATAACTCACCAGATCCGTCCTTCACATCAAAGATGAATTTGTCCCATATCATTCAAACCTTAAAACCTCTATGAATGAAATGTCGGACACTTCATCGCATCTCCCTTGTTAAATGTGGTGCATAATTGAATCTGATAGGCCTACCAATTGCATCTTTCCTGTGCCAAATAGCATTGGATTTATTAATATGCATACATGCAATATATATTATTATAAAATCATTTCGTCTAAGTTGAAGTCATCGCAAAAAAAAGTTACATTGGCAACCAACTTTAACACTTTCATGTTGATTACAGTCTGCCTTTTGATTTGAGGATGCACTCCTAATTCACTTTTTCTACTGTGGACCATATGCACACCAATAACTGTAAGTAAAAGAATTACAACAAATAAGATATAATATCTATGCATATGGAAAAAAATTATACATATCTTTAAAAAGTATACAGAGACTCATACAGCGTACTCCAGATATGTTGAAAAATATGTGTTTGATATCCTCTATTTTTTTACTTCGATAAGACTTAAGAAGAAATTGAGTAGGTGCACTTTCATTTAATTCCTCTCCACTTATGAAATTATCAAGTCGACAATATGGTTCCCATCAATCTTTGTCCATGTTAAGTCTTCTGCTAAAAATAATATGATATATTTTAAGTATTCAACTTCCAACTCATTAATCCTCTCCCACTTAGTCATTCTTAAAATACCTATACAAATTGCATTAAAAATAATTTAGCTTGAGTATTTATTATAGTCTTTATTAATGCATAGCATACTAAGCATAGAAGTCTCATTTTTAGGTAAATATTTTATATGTTTCTTGTAAACCACTTTTGGATTAAGTAATATTGATGAGATATTAAATGATATTGTGTGAGAAGTAAGATTAAAGAGATTGGGTCATTAATAAACTTAAATATTTCTAACAAATTTACACTAACCATGTATGACATATGAAGTCCTTATGGAGATGTGGCCACCATGTTACTATCAAGGGGTGACTTGTGATGCGTCACTGAGGTGGAAGGGGTCAAAGAAAACTACCTAACACTGATGCATGAGATGGTGTGCTAATGGGGCCCTTCAAATAGGGATTAAAGGAAAATACATAAAACCTCTCCCCAACAAACTCCCCAATATCAAGAGTAAAACCACTAAACAATGTTGTGAATTAAGACAAGAGGAAATCCTCTCTGTTAAATCTTCTCTGAGAAAAAAATACACAGTGGTGGTGACTTACTAATTTTATAGAATACGATAGTGACCCAACTAGGATATAATAGGATCAACTAGCTCAGAAATCCAAGACTCACCAAACTAGACCTCATTTTGCAATCTAGTTTATCTAGCTAAAAAGACAAAGCCCATAACCATAATCCTGGAAGAATAGAGGGTGGAACCTGTCATTGAATAGTTTCTCATGTAAGAAATGAGGGGATTTGTGTATCTTCACATTACATGCCCTACAATATCACTATTATATTTATTGTGTGCCTCCACAAATAATTGATACATGTCATGTCCTTTATGAGAAACTTAGGGGATGCAGTAAATGGCCAAATTATCGTTAATAACCAAGCCCCCATCTCTTTTAGTACTAATGCATTGATTTTCATATATCTTGATCAAAGCATTATTTTCCCTTAATTAATGCAATAAGTTAACCCTATAGAGGTCTTGGAGACCTCCTTCACCCACATTAATATTAAAGCCAAAATGAGTCTTCAATGGATTAATGTGAACCATAAACTTTGTTACATACTAAAAATCCATCCCCACCTCCAAAATTTGAAAACCAAAGTAGAATGAAGCCTTCAAACCTTCAAATAGTGCAAAAGATTCAACATAATTAATTGTTGAAATATCAAGAACCCAAACAAATGCACATTCAATTAATCTTATAGGATCTATAATAACCCCTCTATCACCCACCACCTCACTTTATAACATGCTAATTAGTGAGTTAAGAAAATTAGTATAGTTTTTAGAATTTTAATTGAATCATCAATAATTAGTAATGGTATGTATATACTATTCTATAATTTTTATGCTCTTTTTATCTTTTTAATTAAATTGACTAATTAAAAAAATTCCACATAACCAAGTGTCATATAAAAGAACTTATGGTTTCTAGTCATGTGGTATTGATAAGTTTTGATATTGTAAGAAAATGTATTTACATTAGCAAATCTACATGGGAAAGTGGGTGTGAATCTCCATGACTAAAAACCTTGTTACATGTTTTTCTAAATGTATTTAAGTTTAATTTATGTATTGCTTGTTTTATGTAATAATAATAATAATAATATGCGTTAGTTAATTTTTATGTTTTTTTTAATCTTAATAATATGAGATATACTAAAGTAGTGTGTTTTGTTATTGATTATGAATCGATGTCTATCAATATTTATTAGCTATCTAATTTATATGGTTGCACTAGTTTTATTGAACTTTTCTAATAAAACATTCTTTTTAAAAAATAGAAGCTCTCAAAGAAATTTTTTCACTTTGATATATATATAGAGATAAAGGCATGTCTCCTTGTAAGAATTATAGTCCTACATCTGTGACTACATGTGACGAGTTCAATAGGTTATTTATTCAATACACCTATGATTTCTTTAAATGATGTTAGTTATATTTCTTTCTCTACTTATAAATAAATGTTGAGAGCATTGGTTTGGCTCCTAAGACATAAAAATGAATAAACCATACCTGTTATATATCAGTTACTAACAAACTGCAAAATCTCAATGATTATTGTTTACATCATAATTAATAGTAACAATAATAATTTAAAATAAAATTATAATTTACTTAATTTTAATGTTTTTTTAATCCTATGAGATATAGTAATAGATGTTTTTTTTTATTAATTACAAATTGATGTCCATGAATATTTATTAGCCATCTCATTTATATGGTTGCACTAGTTTTATTATTTTGAAATTTTCTAACCAAACATAAGCTTTGCAACTAAATTTTTTAGTTATGAGAATTGTAGTCCTACTTTTGTCATGTCATTTGAAAAAATTGGTAGGTTATTTGCTGAATATGTCTGTGTTTTTTAAACCGTGTTAGTCATATTTCTTTCTCCACTTATATATAAATGTTAAGAACACTCATTTGGCTCCTAAGACATAAAACTTAATAAGCCATAATCAGTTATATAGCATTTAGTAACAAATTTCAAAATCTCAATGACGAGTAAGTTTATTATTTACATTTTAGTATAACAAAATTTACATTTTTATATTAACAAGAGTATTTTCGGAAAATATTTCAATTACTACAAGATATATTATGAAGTAAGTTTACACTTTTCCTTTTATTTTAATGGATAAATTGAATTTGATCAAATTATTAAGTTTTGGTATTAGTAATAGTATTTTGCAATCATAATTACATTTCCACACTAGCTAATGGACAAAAAGGAAACATTATTATAAGTAAATATAATTTATAATTTATAGTGAATTAAATATACTTAACATTTCAATTTTCTTAATTAATTATAATCTTATTAATTATTTTTTATATTTAAAAATATTTTTTCTGAAACTTAAATATTTTGTTTCAATTTTGATTTTTTTAATGTATATTAAGGTGAAATGGAAATTGGAATGTTTTGTGTATCAGTGTCTTATTATTCTTAATATGAAAAAGTAAGGTATTTATGTATTCTTAAAATGGCATTGTGTCACTTTTGTGGTGATGTGAGGGATATGTATAAAAAAATTACATAAATAAAACAAAGTGAAAAATAAATTATTACTCTCCCTTTAAGTTAAGCTATGTGATCAATCAAACAAGGAAAATGGTTTTAGTTTGTTTTATGTATGATAAAAGATACTATGAAGACCTATTCGTCCTTTCCACTCTCAGAGTAATTGGGCCTAAAGGAGATATCTTTTATGACATGTTCTAGGGCTACATCTCAAAGGAATTGGTGACACTTTGAGCATCCAAAATAATCAACTAAGGTAATGAATGAGGTTTTAGCATTTACCACACCTCCACCTATAGGGAAAGATGCCCTAAAATTCGGCCATTAGGATAACTTTGTCTCATGGGGGCAGTCGATTCTTTAGCTTCTTTGTAATTAGTTATCAGAAATGAGCACTATACAGGTAATGTAGCCTCACATAGTACCACACACACTGAGCCTAAGTCGAACCCCGTCTGAATCAGGTCTCTGTGCGACCCATGTATTCTTTTCTATGCGATGATTGAAGTAATTTAAGAACCCTGAAAGGAAACTTCTATGTTTCAAAATGTAACATGACCATGGTGGCTTATTGGATGCCTACCCCCAATAGCTCTAACATAAACTATAAATTATTTTATGGTCCATGTGTGGAAATTTATTTTGTTCATGTCATGATTCCTTTTAGGTGTCTTCCTTCACGTATGGTGTGAAAAAGTAATCACAAATAAACTAAGTACAAAAGCTCTTGAAACTCAATTCCCTTTGTTCAAAATTTAGAGTAGCTTAGTGTGTGTAGTGAAATGTGTTTGTATGTGACAAAGTAGAAATACAAAGTTTGTAGTGATGTGGATATGCAATGATCCTTTACAAAATACCCTACTTACACTAATTTATGTTTGTTCCTTATGTACAAAGAGAATAATGTGTGGTTGAAGGGCCACTTCCTTCTTATTACACTATGTGAGCCTAAAAAGGGAGATGGAAAACATAGTGCTTTGAGAAAGATTTCATATGCAAGCCCAAGATCATCTAAAATACACAAGGGAAGTAGGGGCTACTCCCTTCCTTTAATAGCACCTAGTTTGCAGTCTCAATACTAATGAAGAAAAAATTCTTTGGTTAGTAAAAAATATGTGTGGATTATGGGCCACTCACTCCTTTGTTGCTTAAGTTATGTGACTTGGGTAAAATAGAAAAACAAATTGAAAAAGATGTGTGTATTATGGCCACTTACTTTTCCCCTTAATTAAGCTATCTATGAAATGTAAAAATTTTAAAGTAAAGGCTAAGTAACTACCCTACTAATGTTAATTAGTAAAACAATTAAATAATATGAACTAACTGGAAAAAAAGTTTACAGGTGAAGGAAATTAGTTAAAGTTTCCAATCACTCACCAAATAAAAATTACAATGATTTTTTGTGTTCTCTATAAATTGTGTAGGTTATCCTCTACACAGGTGAGCAGATCGTGTGTCTTTTTGCAATAAAATGATAAGTGTTAAGCAAAATTATATATATTATCAGTGAAAATGAATATAAGTAATATGCATTATGAATGTTCTAGATTAAAACTTATATGATTAGGGAAAATTGTATTTTATAAATGATACTAGACTATAAATAATTTAATTAAAATTTGCAATCTCAATAAAAAAAATTAGTATTAAATAACTAAGGGAAACATTTATACCCTTGGCATAATTTCAGTTAAATTAAATGACAACCTAAGCAATAACACAAGGCCCTATGGAAGGAAATTAGAGTAGAGTAGAAAGAAATATGAAATCACTATGCAAAACAAATGTAGAGATAAAAAGTTATATGAATTATATGTTATTAGTCACCCAAAAGGCCTTCTGTAATATTTGTTCTGAAAACTTTGGAAATGAGTGGATATTTATGGTAGGAATGTAGCTCGAGGGAAATTTTACTCAAATTTTCATATTTCTAATATTTTCATGCTTGTCAATTGTATTAGTGATGACCTATCTGTCATGGACAATTCTTCTATAGTAAAAAATTAAAATGGCCCTGTCCAATATATAAAATCATTCTAATATGAATTAAAAGTTATTTTCCAATGAATAAGAAGAGATTATTTTATGTAGTATCCAAAAAAAACCTATATGATATTGTCGTGGGGTGTTCATCCCAACACTAGAAATGCAAAGGTGTAAGAGAAGTGGAAGCCCATGTTAGTGCAGAAGATAAGCACAAATGAGGACATGACAACATGGAAATTATGGTGCAACCTATATGGCAATTGTCCAAAACTATATTACATAGTTAATAGGAAAATTCAAGTAGCCTTTCAGAAAACCAATTAGTTGAATTCTTGTTTCAAAACTATGGCCAACTTATATTAAAAAAATTTCAATACTTCAAAATAATTTAAAATTAACCTGGATGCGGGTGTTAATGCCTGCAATTAAGACGAGTGTTTTGCCCACGCGCCGAGGACATGCTACCACGCTGCGGACAGGTGGTCGACATGGGCTCCGGGCTGGTTTTAGGCCAAAAGGACTCAACGAGCCTTAATGGCGATTCAATGCGCTAGGCTTTCCAAGGTTTGGCCAACAACTATCTTGTCATGGAGGACACAAGCCTCATTCTGTATCTGCAATTCGGCTCTGGTTCTGGAAATTCGAAGGTTCAGATAAACGTGGAGGTGGGAGGCTCTGAGGGCAGTATTCCCACCCTCGAGTCCTTCCCCTGCCTGAATCTTGCTGGGTGCTCTCGCCTGGTTCAGTTGAATTTGTCGTTTGCTGTTGGGAGGCAGGGACATTGGAGTAATAGGCCCCGCGAAGTTCTTTTGGGTAGTCGAAGGCACAAGGCCGTTAAGCTACGCCTTGCATCATTCATGGCGCCGCGCACAAGGTATCACAGGCCTCGCAGGGGTGGTAATATGGGGCATCAGAGTGGCACTAGAGACAGTGACCATTCCAGCCCGCGGAGAATCTCTCCTTTGGCCTGTGCCTCGCCACCATCCGGGGATTCGAAGAATTCTGCAGCAGATGTTTGTAACGCAGTGCAGACTGCGACTCTCTACTATCGACGCAAGAAGAACAAACCGGTTGTCAAGGCTATGATAACAGTTATTTTTGAGGAGGAGAATGAGGGGGAAGGAAGCTTGGAAGCTGACATGGAGGAAAGGACTTCCCCCTCAACGGACAACACTTCCAAGATTAAGGATAGTTCCTACAGTCCTGAATTGCAGAGTAAGATGGATGAGGACAGCACCTTCGGTTATTCTGCTGAGCAGGGGGAAGCATTACAAGAGCTCAGCTGCCTCAAAGGGAAAGAGCCCCTGGTTACTTCTGGGGATCCTTTAGAGGCTCAAAGGGACACCCATCTCAGCAAGCTTTCCTCTCCTTAGAGCCCGATAAAAAGAGAAGCGTCTGAAGATTCGTTGGACTATACCCTGTATCTAAAATTACCTCCTAGCATAGAGCGCATTGAAGATGTTCCAGTTGGCATGGAGGTGACTTGGGAGCGTGACCCGGTTCGTGCAGCAGAAGACCGCAAGAAGCGTGCGCAGGAGTGAGAGGCTGAGGCGCGGAAGAAGCTGGGAAATGAATGACCGAGGAGTTCTGGGTAAGCCTGTCCTCAGGCGATCAGTGTGTCTTTCTTTTTGGCTTCTTTTTGGGTAGGGTGGTATGCAGCAATGAAACTCTGTTAGCTCGAATTAAGGATGCTGTAATGGGTCTTGAGGTCTGGGTCTTGAGGTCAGGGTCTTGCGGTCTGGGTCAATTTCTTGTTTCACAGTCTGTCTATGTCAAGTTTGTCTATCTATGTAGATCCATGCTGATGTTCAAACCATCTCTCTTGGTATGTTTTGTAACGCTAGCCTGTATAGGCAGACTTTTCAGGTTGGTGAGGAAAGTTTTTGACAGAGAGCTGCACACTCGCTCTCAGAGGTGTACACCTCTTGTAAATACTCTTTTTGTTTTTTAATATATTTAGTTAGCCTTTGCCAAGAAAAAAAATTAAAATTAAAATTAAATGTGAAATTTCAATGCCGGTACTAAAATTACAAATTCATATACATTCTCATGATAATCAAATTGTACCATGCATATATCACAATCATGGCTCAATTAGAATAATCATAAACAAATTATCAAAAAATACTCTCACTATAACCTCTCATCAATTTTGTTAGCTAATGTTTTCTTGTCAATAGAGGATATTTACAATGTACTTCCTCTTTTATATTTCCATATTATAAAAACAAAACCCAAAAGAAACTCAGATTCAAAAAGAGAACTGCAATCTAAAACGATTAAAAACAAATTATGTAACTTTGAACATATATTATCAATGATAATTCAATATTTATTAATTTGATTCTTATTAATTGTTTTCTTTTAGCTAACATGCATAGACAAAATAATTGGCAAATACACTCCTTACCAACTAAAAGTGATCTTTGTTAGCATGACAATTATTACAACTAATGCTAAATATCGCAAGTTGTCTATCACGGTTGAACTATCACAATTATTATGATTTATGATAAATATCTCAATATGTCTATCATGGTTGAACTATCACAATTATTACGATTGATGCTAAATATCACAAGTTGTCTATAATAAATACTTATTTGTTATACATTTTAATATTCCCACAAACAAAAATTTGACATTCTTCATTTTAAAATCAGACTTAGACAGATAAGCAAGGTTTGTGTTTGCAATGTTGATGGGTTCTTGAGACTGATAAGCCTATATAACTTGGATAAGAAAAACTAGGTTCCAATTTTCAATGGTTACGAGCTTTTGATACTGATAAGCCTATGAAATTTCTGAGTATGTAGTCACATAGTAAAAATACTTATGGGTTATCAAGACAAAGTCCCTAAAATTTTGGCTACATTTATTTGTTAAGTTTGAATGTGCCCAGAAATAGAGACATCAACATTCTTCATTATGAAATCAGAATTGGATTGGACCAACAAGTGTTTTGTTTGAAGCACTTGTGAGTTCCCAATATTAACAAGCCTATAAACTTTTGGGTATGTACAAAGACAGAAAAAACACTTATGGGTTCTCATCACTAAGCCTACAAGACTGTCGAGTTTGTTTATCTATCGAATTTGAATACACATTAGTACTGACAATCATCTTGACTTTTATGGGGTTAAAAGGATAAAAGGAATGAAATTTATAAATTTTGACAAGTAAATTGCCAAAATTTTAGTTGTCAAATGCATTCATAGTTTTTCAATACCATTACTGATCTTCATTAAAAAAATTACAGTGTGTTTGGTAAAGATAGGGTTTGGTACCAAACTTTAGTATGTATTATTTGGTTTAGTAAGAGTTTTTTTTTATGGTGTTGCATCAATTGTTATGGTTTTTATTAACAAGGTCATTCTCATGTAGTATTGAGCTTGTATTCACCCAGAACCCTGAAATAAAAATCCAAGGTGAAAATCCTAAGTGACTTTGAAAGCATAGATATTATCGTCACAGAGAGGGAATCAATTCGCTATAGCTACTTAGGTAGAGAAGAGCGCTCCAAGCTTCTTCTTTCCCAATCCCGAAAAGAGGCCCCCTAATTTCTGTACTGATAATTCTTAATTCCTAAGCAGGTCTATATAACACAAGAATTAATCTATTACCACAAGGATGATTGTCACCTTGAATTTCCTATGGATTCCCACCCCCTCCCCCCATCCCCGAAATTCTTATGGATTCCCACCCCCTGCCCCCATCCCCAACTGACATTTATTATGAAGCACATAGCAAGCCACTGCAAGTTGAGAGGCATTAATCAAGTGAACATTCATACATCTCAAGATCTTCCATCTAGTTTTCAGTATCGTAAATCCTTCTTCAATACAAGAGAACCCATTCAAGAGTTAATCATCAAAGGAATTTCGCAAGTCATCCTCAAACCCGAAGGGGGTAATGCAGAAGGGCTCAATTGGTTACCCTTATTTGGAAACCATGAAGGGTTTCATGGGGCCCTAGCACCACCCATGGAGATCACGAGCTCCTATAAGGAAACCCCTTCATTGATTTTCTCATGCAGCACCATGGATTTCTTACAAGAAGCATCCTAGAAAACCTTGTTGTTGTCACAAACAACCTTGAGAAAAATGTAATGGAATTTGTAGGACGAGTGGCAAGACGAGGAGGCCAAGGGAGAAACAATTCAATGACTCTTCTTACTCTACAAATATTAGTAACAATTTTACTTAGATACATTATTTGAGCCTTTGGTTTCGCTGAAGCCTAATCTTTAACCTCAAATATAGCCAAAAGGATCTACTTCTCTCACGTTTCTATAATGCAAATGCGGCATCTACATTGGTAAGTTTGAAAGGGATCAATATACCCATGTATATATATTTGAAGAAGCTTACCCCCTAGCTATTTTGATTGCAAGAATATTTTGTGGTGAAGGAAAGCCACCTGTTTAGGCATTTCCTATGCACTATGGTGTTATTTGGTTTCTTTTTTAATTCAATATATTTTATTTAGAGATCACATTTAAATTTTTTGACTTGGAGATATTTTGCAAATTTCCTAATGTTCATCTTATTTTTTTAGGAAAATTCATCTTAAATAAATGAAAAAAATGCATAGTCAGATAGTATAAAAGTGGGCACAAACCTACCTAAAGGTTAAGAGAAGCAACAAAAAAACTGAAATGTGCGCCCTACTCAGCTTGGCTTTTGTTAATAACAGAGAACCCAACTCTATATCAACACTTCCTCTTCTTCAAACAACAACCTCCTTGACATAACATAGACTACAACAATGAGCTCTGGAAAGAAAACTAGATCATTAATATACAGTGCATTAGAGTAAATCAAGGAGGAGAGGAAAATGTGGTGATGTTTCGTATTCACGAATATTTCAATATATCTACGTTGAATATGATTGAATGGGTAAGTACAGGGTACAAGAGGTGAACGAGTAAGATGTAGATGGATGAGTCGATGGATGCATGGCCATGCATCTGTGCTTAGGGAGTATTAATTAGTCTATAGCATTGGAAATATTGGTTGTTTAGTTCATGCACTGATCAAAATATGGTGTAGGATTGACTAAATGGAAGACATAAATCTAGCATATTCTGAATTTAAAGTTCCATTTTGGCTATGGTATGTGGTTTTCTCTACCTATGTAGCATGCGTTTTTGATGCAGAAAAATAGAATTGTAAATATTATAGTCATGGGCCAAATTCAATTTGCAAGTATAGGTAGTGGTATTGATGAAGTGCAAGCGGTGGTACTTTTGCAAAAATTATAACCTTATCACAAATTCAATTAAATTAAGTGACACTCTAAGAAATAACATAAGGCCTTGTGAAAGGAAATTAAGCAAAGTAGAAATAAATAAGCACTTTGAGAAACAAATGTAGAGATAAAAAATGATAAGAATTGTATGTTATTAGTAACATGCATCTTAATGTATTTAGTGTTTTGTTAAATAACGCATTGGTCTCTTTTAACTAGAATGTGGTGATATAATTTTTTATAAGATTTATGTGTTTTATCATTTGAACTATAAATTTAAATATAAAAATACATTTTGTTTTTTAAAACTATATTTAAATTATATTAATTAAAAATATAAAATTTTCATTTCTCCAAATTCTAATTGAATTTTGAATTTAAAAAAATCTTTAAAAATTACCCAAACTCCACCTCTTCACATTATTTCTTTCTTACTCATTCCAATTAGAGCATGAAAACCTTAGACTTCACAGTAGATTTCTCCAAATTCTGATTGAATTTTGAATTGGAAAAAAAAATATTAAAAGAATACCGAAGTCCACCTCTTCACACTATTTCTTTCTTACTCTTTCCAATTAGAGCATGACAAACCTTAGACTTCAAACTAGTGCTTTCCTACTCATTGCAACTAGAACACGACAGACCTTAGACTTCAAAAATAAAGGCATGGAATTTACTCTATAACAATACGATAATACCATATTGTAGGTACAGTAAAAGTAAGAGTTTGGAGGCACACATACTACGAAAGTAAAAGTAAAAATGCAAAAAAAATCCTCCATGAAAAATGTGCACATATTGAATGCTTTAAAAAGAGTTTCGAGGCATAGTTAGTATGAGAGTAAAAATAAAAATGTAAAAAAATCTTCCATGAAAAAATGTGCACATGTTGAATGCTTTAAAAAGAGTTTGGAGGCATACATAGTAGCAAAGTGTTTGTCTAAGCATCAAGAAAATAGCTTACAGGAGAGTAAAAGCAAAAATGTAAAAAAAAACCCTCCATGAAAAAATGCTTTAAAAAGAGTTTGGAGGCATACTTAGTACCAAAGTGTTCGTCTAAGCATCAAGAATAGCCTACAAGAGAGTAAAAGTAAAAATGTAAAAAAAATCCTCCATAAAAAAATGTAGACATGTTAAATGATTTAAAAACAAAATAGCCTAGAAAAGAGTAAAAGTAAAAATGTAAAAAAATCCTCCATGAAAAAATGTGCACATGTTAAATGATTTAAAAAGAATTTGAAAACATACTTAGTACCAAAGGGTTCATCTAAAAATTAATAAAATAGCCTACAGAAATGAGATAATTGACACAACCGGTAAGGAGTTCCTCGTTTAACTTAATCCGTGAGCCACAAATGTTATACATGTCATTAATATATTGGCAAAAAAAACACCACCGCTCGGAAGCTTCTCCTTTAACATAATCCGTGGGCCATAAATGCTAAACATCTCTTTATTATATTGGCCAAAAAAAATTCGAACAATAGGATCTCTAACAATGGTTCTATCAACGATTGCTACAACACCTCCAGTTAGCACTAGTTATTGTTGGTAATTTTGTTTGTCGATGCTACTATATGTAAAGTTGACCGTTGGAACTTAATATATTAATTCTGTAAAATATATATATATTATATATATATATATATAATATATATATATTTTATTTTCTTGAAAAAAAACTTGTGGAGGATCTCATGTTTGGATGAGTAAACCTAATTTCCTAACAACAATTATGAGCTTCTTTCCCCATTCTAGAGAATAAGAGATCTCAGTAAATGTAAGGGGATTCTTTTTCGAAAATGGGAGAAGAAGACTTAAAAGGAACAAGAGGTAGCAACAGAGCTACCTGAATTGGATAACTCTTGAGCTGGTTGGAGCCAGTGGAGTTGCACAACTGAAAAACAAGGTTTGGCTATTTATATTAGACATAGATGGTCTTGATATCTGAATACTTACTCAAAAATATTGGAAGATAACTCTGGAAGTCTGAGAGCTCACGGGGAGACTCAAACGTAATTTTCAGTCTCGTAGGTGGGGAGGAGAGCATGCTAGACAAAGCAATCCTAACTATTAATTCCACAATCCTAACTATTAATTCCACTGTCTTTATTAGAATAAATATGAATTGTACAAATTTTGTTTAGCATATTCTTGCAAGAAAATTTGTGGTTCTTAGTGTAAGTACGTTATTTCTAGATAAGATACAATACGGTTACTGTTGAAAATTTATTTCTTGGTTGGAAACATCAATTAGTTCACAAGGCAAGGTTAGTCCTTTCTCGGTATGAACTCACAAATGGATAGTCTAGTACCAAGTATGTGGGTAATCCTCATGGGTTAAGGAGGAGTTCCTTAGAAGAATCCAATCTCCAACCCAAGCAGAAAATGTTTAAATTCAATGAGTGAAGGGAGAGAGAGTTAAACCATAAATAATTCAAGAGTTATTACTTGGAAATCAATTAACTGTAAAAATTACCAACTTGAAGGATTCATTACATACTGAGAACAAGATATTCACTGATATTAATATAAAACAGAGACAGAAATCCATGAGAAATATTAATAAACTATAAACTCTTAGGGAACATTTAAATTGTGTAGAATATACATTTAAGAAAAAAAGAAGAGAAATTGTCACGACTATTATATTCCACATTATCAAGGGAGAAAATCGCTATTGTGAAGTCATTCAATTCCATTGAAAGAGAAATCATATAAGCTAAACGGTATTCAACCTGGGAAGTGATTGTTTTGAATAGTTAATAAAAGAGGACCGAAAACAAATGCTAGCAAATAAATTAGAAGTGTAGTTGATCCGAATTTAAATGAGAACACAACAAATTGAAGATATAACTATAAATATAGAGATGCAACATAAATAACAATTCCTTTCATTAATATCAAATAATGAAATATGCGTACAAACATAATGGAAATGAGACTAGCTTGGGTGATGGTATCTTATCTCTGAGAAAAGATGTGGTAGATACATGCCTCTGAACTAAGTTACAGTTAGGCTCAAGGGCCTTTTTATTATTGAACAATAAGATAGAACCATAAAAAACCAAAACCGTAACCTGAGGAGATTTAACACCAAGAGTTTATGGGCCCCATTAGGGTTAATTAGGCAACCAACTTCCCACGGTCGTAACTTGGTCATAGTATATCCGTTTGAAATGCATGATACCTCGTTGGAAAGATCTCTCCAAGAAACAAAACGAAAACATGATTTAAATGAAAATTCCTCCAATGCTATATTCCCAAAAAAATATCGTTTAGGGCCTCAAAATGACTCCGAATGTTTAGGACCCGAAATATTGCCAAAAATAGTAAATTGTGCTACAATTAAGGAAACTGAAAAATTGAAAGAAACAATAGTGGGGGTCCAAGTGGAATAGGCAAGTGGGCATCAATATCAATCTAGATCATTCATCCCCCCTTAGGAAGCAATGGTCTCCATTGGATTGAGTTCCTCCATGAGATGAGGAAACTTCTACTGAACTTGGTCCCTAGTGAGCAATTTTCCTTGGTGCAGGAGTTGGTTGGGTCAACAACTAGATACAGTTGGATATTCTGCTAGTAAGTTTTCTTGATCTACGTGTCCATGATTCGATATGTTGCAGGTTGTTCCATGCAATCTGGATTTAACTCTGTTGTTGTGAGTTTTTCTGCAATGTCGGTTGTGTCCAGTAATGGTGGAAAGTATGCCTGAAGGTGATCCACATTGAACACTGGCTGCATGCCAAGGAATGGGGGAATTCTGAGCTCAAAATCATTATCTCCCATAGCCCTGGTGATGGTGTCTAGCCCATATTGAAGTGGGTGTATCTTGTGGTGGGACCCAACGAGGTGCTCCTTCTACAAATGTAGTCAAACTTTGTCGCCCACCTAGAACTTGTCTGACACCCGATCTTGATCATGCCACTGCTTTTACTTAGCATTGGATTTGTCCAATATGTCATGGACATGTTGGCAGATGTGTTGGATGTGCTCAATGAAGTTATTTGCCTTGTCGGCTTTGGATTGGACATGAGCCAAATCTGCTTGAGTCATTGCAAATGGTATGGCCACATCAATTAGACATAGTGGATGGAATCCCAAGACCACCTAAAAAGGGTTGTGGCCAGTCAAGTTGTGTAGACCCCACTTGTAGATGTTTTGGACATAGGGAAGGCTCTCATCCCATGTGTGTGGATGCTTTGAGTTGTACATGCGTATAATGTGTATGATCATCCTATTAATGACCTCTGTCTAGCCATCAGTTTGGGGATGGAATGTTGTGGACTTAATGAGCTTGGTGTCCAACACTGACCAGAGACTACACCAAAATTTACTGAGGAACTTGTTGTCCCGATCTGAGATGATAGAATATGGGATCCCAAAGTGTGCCCATAGTTGTTCAAAGAAGATTTTAGCTTTAGCTTCTACTATGATACTCTTCTTGCAGCATGCCATAATGGCCATGTTTGAGAATTTGTCAATGACCACAAAAACATAGTTGTTGCCATGCTTAGTAGAAGGAAGCCCTGACATGTAATCCATGGAGATGGATTCCCAAGGTTGACTTAGGCTAGGTAGCAGAGTATAGAGACCTTGCTTCTTGATGGTCGATTTGGAAATGGCATAGACAGTGTAGGATCTGATGTACTTCCCGACATCTTGTCAAAGATTCAGCTAATAGAAAGACTTCTGCAGCATTGTCACCATTTTCCCGACCCTGAAATGCCCACTAACCCAACTATAGTGTGCTTCCCAAATCATCTTCGCTCGCTCGCTTGAAGGAACACAAATGTGTCCCAAGTGGCATAAGAAAGCATCCTAGAGGTGAAAATCTGGAACTTGCTGAACCTCCAACATCGTATGGTATGTGTGGCTGAATTGTGGGTCGCTTTTATAGAGAAGTGGCCAAGAATATGTCTCGTGCCCACAAGAGTTCATCACGGTGGTTAATGCCATGATTGGTGGTTGGTTGAGGGAGTATGAAACATTCTTTGTGTTTCCCTTCTTCTACTTAATATTGAAATGAAACTATTGCAGGTATGTGGACCGCTTTTGATGGCGATCATTATACAACTTCCCTTGTGTTTGCATGAACTATAGCGGTCGCTGGTCTATGTGGATGATTGTTTCCTTCCCGAAAATGTAATGCTTCCATTGTTAGCAGTCTTATATACTGGAATACATCTCTTTATCATAAGTGGGATATTTCTGGACTGTGTTTGAAAGTGTTTGACAGTGATATGCCACTGGATTCCCTAGTTGAGTAAGGATTGCCCAAATAGCATAACCAGAGGCATATGTCTCAATCTCAAATGGTTGTTGCAAGTCTAGCAATGTGAGCATTGGTGCAAAGAAGAGGTAATGTTTCAACTCTACGAATGCCTTCTGTTGAGATTCATACCAAAACAATATTACTTTCGCTCCTCCTTTTGTGACTTGACTAAAGGGCCAAGTGATATGAGAGAACCCCAACACGAACTTGTGGTAGAAATTGGAAAGACTCAGAAAGTTGCGGAGCTTTGTGAGAGTGGTTCTGGCTTACCAATCCTGAATGACATCGATCTTGGCTAGATCCACGTGCACCTCCCATTCATCAATAATGTATCCTAGATACTAAACCTGGTTCATGCCAATAGTGAATTTCTCCAAATTGTCACACATCTTGTGTTTTCACAGTGTTTGGACAACTTGTTTGACGTGGTGGAGGTGCTCTTCCCAACTCTGGATAAAGATTAGGATGTCATCCAAGTATAACACTAAAAATGAGTTGTTGAATGGCTAGAATATTTCATCCATTAGCCTCATGAGGTTTGCAGGCACATTCATCAACCCGAAAGGCATAAAAAACCATTTGAAAAGGCAGTCTTTCACACATCGAAGGGTTTGATTGGTACCTAGTGATATCTGGACTTCAAGTAGATCTCGATAAAATATTTTTTCCCTTTGAGTTGGTCTAGAAGATCATCAATCATGGGATTGGGTACCTATTTTGGATAGTGATCTTGTTCAGCACACAATAGTTAATACAAAGTCTCTAAGTCCCATCCTTCTTTTGCACCAACACGATTGGGCCCCCACAGGAACATGAACTCGGTCGAATGTGACCTTTCTGCAGTAAGTCCTGAATTTTCCTCTTGATTTCATCATTCTCAAAACCGGAGTGTTGATAGGCTATCCCATTGGGTAATTTCACACCTCGGGTTAGATTGATGGAGTGCTTGACCTGACAGTCCAGAGGCACCCATTTGGGGAAGGTGAAGATGTCCTTGTACTCCTCCACGACTTTGTCCATTTGTTGTTGTTGCGCAGAGGGGCCATATCTAGAGGTCATGGATACAATCTTCTTATTTTATTCAGGGCATTTCATTATGAAAACAAATTTCCCAGTTTTTGAGATGAGCTTACTACATTGTTTTGCAGTAACCAGAGGGATGGCAGTAAGTAGTGCTTCCTTCAATATCCTCTACAACTTATTTCCCAATGCAACAATAACATCGCGAGGCCTTGACTCATATATAGAATGTCCCTTCCACAAGTATGGTTGGCCTAGTAATACATCACAAACATCAAGGGGAGAAACATCCCATAATACCTCATCCATGAAGGGTTTGATGTTGTATGGAAGGTTACATTTTTGGCTCATGCACAGATCCCATCCTTGGTGAATGGTGTATGGTTGTGTGTGTGTTATGGTCGGTAAGCTAGTTGCTTCATGACTTATGCTATAATGAGGTCCTTTTGGCTCCTGCTATCGAAAATGAACTATAGCAAGGAACCCTTTTCCCACATCTGGAAGTGGAAGAGACGCTCCTCCTCGCTCCTCCTCCTCTGGATCTTCAGGCTCCTGCTTTTGGATCTTTCTGGTGGTGAGGCTGATGTTGGGTTTCTCATGAATAATATGGTTCCCTTTTACATTCCCCTTGTTGGGTTCAGACTCAAAGTCAGAACATGCATCTAATTTTGAAGCCTTAAGCTCAGCCACCAGTGACTACTTAACTGGACACTCACTTGTGTTGTGGGCGGAGCTCTTATGGAACTCACACCACATTCCCATGTCCTTCTTCAGCTTCGTAGTGTTTTCCTTTTCTTGTGGCCTTGGCGGGTTGTCTTGCTCCGACCCATCTTGGCTTTGTCATTTGTTCTGCGATTTGCGGGCACCCTTCCTTTCTTTCAGATTCATTGATCCAAAGTCTCAGTTCTTCTTTTTAAACTTCTGTTCAATCTTGATAGCTTATTAGTACACCGTGCCGAGAGAGATGTCTAGGAACTCCATCTCATCCCGGATGTATCTATGTAGGCAGTCACGACATTTGAATACCAAATGTTTCTCAGAATCCATGATACTGAACTTCATGCAAAGGGTATGAAAATAATTGGTAAGCTCTGGCACATCTTGGTCCCTTCCTTCCCGCAGCATGGTCCACTTTATGTATTTGTCCTCGTAGCTCCTGACATGGTAGTATTGCTCCTTGATGGCATCTCAGAATAAATTCCAAGTGGGAGTAGTTAAAAACAATGACATCATACTTTCATTCTTCTTCTCACAATAGGTTTATCTATGGTGTCTACATCTAGTTTGCCCTCAAATATGGGAATGTCAAAATTTACTTGTACATTAAAAAGTTTGGAGCCTCTAGAGCGGTTGTTCGATGTGGATGCACCACCAGTGGGCGACTGTTGAAGGATCTAGGCAAAGTTATCCATCATCACATTCCTTTATTTCTCGAGGGCCTCCTCGAGCAATATTTTGATAGGATCTCCTCCTCCCACATCTTTCTTTTCTTCACCCATAGGAGGCCATCAGTATTTACTAGACTGGCATTGCGAAGGTTCAACTAGTTCGAGCTCTAACTCCTTATATCCCAACCTCATTGGGGACATGCAAACAAAAACAAAGAAAGAGTAGACCACTATGATACCACTGATCTGAATTTAAACAGGAATGTAACAAACTACAAATATAACCATAAATACAGAGATGCAGAAGAAATAACACTTCCTTTCATTAATATCAAATAATTAAATATGGTTACAAACAAAATGGAAATGAGACTAGCTCGAGCAATGGTAGAATATCTCTGAGAAGAGATGCAGTGGCTACATGCCTCTGAACTGAGTTACAATGAGGCTCAAAGGAGTTTTTATTATTGAACAATAAGAGAAAACCCTAATCAACCAAAACCCTAACCCGATGAGATGTAACATGAAGAGTTTATGGGCCCCATTGGGGTTAGTTGGGCAACCAACTTCCGGGGGTCGTAACTTGGTCATATTATATTTGATTGATGTGCATGATACCTCGTTGGAAATATCTCTCCAAGGAAAAAAAATAAAAACATGATTTCAATGAAATTTCCTAGAACACTATATTAGCAAAAAAATGTTTTTTCAGGCCTCAAAACGGCTCCGAAATTTCAAGACCCGAAAAACTACCAAAAATAGTAAATTGTGCTACAATTAAGGGAATTGAAAAAATGAAAGAAACAATGGTGGGGGTCCAAGTGGAATAGGAAGGTGTTCACCAATAGCCACCTAGATCAGCAGTATTAATAGACTGGATATGTAAACTGTCTAGAGACCACCTCAACATGCGATGTTCTTTAAAACAAAGGAGATTCTACAAATTTATCAGGGATTTCCCCTACCGCGTCTAAATCAAAAGTAGGCCATGGTTCAAATAATAAAAATGCCAGATAATATTATGGCATAACACACTAATCAATTTGACATATCTTGTTTTTTTCTTGACAGTAATTAAAAAGAAACCCTTGATGGTGAATAAATAGAAGTCAACCGAATGAGTAAACCTAGAAATGAAGTTTATAAAGTAACCTGGAATCGAGAGAGTCTTTGGGTCAGCCATCGAACTTTGTTAAACCTCTGTCCTTAGCTACAACAACAAGCAAAGCATAATGATCAGGAAGCTTGATGAACTTACCTGCATCAAAAAATGACCAAATTAGACCGAAACCCAAGATATTTAGTTTCCATTAAGAATTGGTAGAGAAATATATAACCTATATTCCCTGGGCATGTCAAAGTTTTCAAAGGGAGACGTTCCATCAAAATCGAGCCAATTTGAGCAAAATTGACCCCAAAAACATGAAAGTGACAATGATAAGACAAATCTAGAAGTGGGATAACCTTACATAGTCATGGTGTCGATGTAGAACCGAAATCTAGAAAAGAACTCTACATAATTCCTCCCAGGTCTTACATGACCTACAAGGGACATGAGAGATTAGCTTCCCCAATAAAAAGGAAAAAAAGAAGAAGTTAAAACCAAGCACTAGAATCCTCTTACATCAAGAACATTAACCCTATCAGTAAGAGAAAATATAGAGGGTTACCTGGGGTACCTAGTCAAAAAAACATGGTGAGTTGCAGAACCATTTCATTGGCAGGAAAAATGCGAATTAGGGCTTTTCTCCAGACAATAGGTGAATGGTTCGTAATTCATTTGAGACAAGGGAAGACCGTCAGATCCAACCTCAAAACAATCAATGGTGGAGATGGGTACAACCATCCCATCTTGGGATTTGAGATGCCTGGCGAGTTGGGCTTCCACTCCAATGTTGCCTGGAATGCGATAACCATTAATTCACATATAAAAGGTGGTACATGTCTAGTGTTGACAATACCCTTGGGGCACATCAAACATTTTACAAATTCTATAAATGAAACCATAGTACATGTTGAATACTTATGGGAATACATAAATTTCGTAGTGCTTATTCAGGACTATATTAATTTTCATATGTATAGAGATATATGATTCAAATCACCTTAATAACTATATGCTTATTATATTGAGAAGGTAAAGTAACATCATTAAGTAACCTTAATGTGTAAATGATATAATTTTTCTTAGTGATGTGAGGAGATGTTAGGATAGACATGTTATAACTGGTATCTGAGCCAAGCTGTAAGTTGTGGTCTGCATGGGCACATCAAGGAATAACAAATACCTTGTTGTATGATACATAAGGTAGGTCAAAGCTAGGTTCCATACAAAGAGGACTAGAAACCCCGTATGGAAGGATAAGAGGTGAGTTCAAATTCCATATGGGAACCAACCCAGAAATGTGGGTTCAGCTAAGGGAAGACACTCATAATACAAATGCATTCTTAATGGAAGCATTCTAGCAATTGCAGGAAGAAATGAGAAATCTTCGAGCTGACAATGAGAGGTTAAGGTTAGAACATGAAAGAATCATAAAAAGTCTATTAGACCAATATAACCAAAGAAACCCAAACCCAGGTGCAGATAATGGATGTAGACCAAAAATGAATCATCAAGGGGAGTAACAACATGAAGTTGAGGGAAGTCAGATGAATAATGAAGAGGAATCTAAAAATGTATCTAGTGGAAAAACCAAGAAACACAAGGTAGAGTTGCGTGGGGTGTTCAAGAAAATAAAAATCCCAACGTTCGACAAGGAGGTTGAGGAAGATGCAGAGGCATGGCTGATTAATATGAAAAATATTTTTAGATATATGATTATGATGATAATTTGAAGGCTCTATTAGCTAGATATCAAATGCAGAATAAAGACACACTATGGTGGGAGGAGGTAAAAGCAATTTGGGAGATTGATGACTAGGAAGTAACATGGGACAAATTTCGAAAGCATCTTAAGGTTAAATATCTAACAGAACATATTTATGATGAGAGATATAAATAATTACATTATCTGAGATAGGGTCAAAAAACCATGGATGAATTTATAACTAAACCTTGTTATTGAAATACGCACCCTACGTTAGGGAAGAGAAGACTAAGGTGCATTTTTTTATTAGTAGTCTACTGGTGTTCATGAAGGAGATATTGGAATTTAACAATCCAAAAATGATGGATGAAGCAACTCAAAAAGCCAAGATTTTCTATTAACAAATGAAGTTGAAAAATGACAGCAGTAAAGGTTGGCTATAGAGGAAAGGACAGAAAGGCATGCAAAGTATGAAAGGAAATAATATGTTCAGCAATAGGTGCTCCACAAAAGACTATTTAACAAATTTCTAGAAAATAATCAACAGAAGACTCGTATTCCTAACGAGTCATGAGAAATGGAGGCATGCAACAAGCCTAATCCAAATCTAGTTTCAAAACTTCCTAAGCAGTGGTGGGGTTGCGAAGAACCTCACTACTATAAAAATTGTCCTCATTAGGGCATACAAGAGAAAAATACAAATATTTGAGAAGCCTATATAGTTGGGGAGGTGGCAAGGAAGATTTCATGAATTAATGTAGCGTTGGATGATCACCAAGAGAAATATCAACTAGCAATGGTTGAATTTTAAGGTAAAATAGCCAACCGTTATGTTTTTGTTCTAATAGATCCTAGTGCAAGCTTAAGTTACATTAGTCCTAAAGTACTTGAATCTTTTCATTTACAAAGAGTTAAGTTTAATAGCTCTTGGTTGGTGCAATTGGCTACTGGAACCAAATGAAGAGTGACGTCTAAAGTAGAGGAATGTATGGTAGAAAACGGTGGCCAACCGGTTAAGTCAACTTTAAATGCGTTTCCATTAGGATCTCATGACATATTGATTGGCATGGATGAGTTAGAAAAAAATTGGTCTATGGTCAACTGTATGGAGATGACCATTAGTTTCCTCATGGAAGAAGGAAAAATACACAAAATTCATGGCATTAATAAAGGGATTAGATTATGCCGAATCATAGCTAATCTTTTGAGTAAATGCATGAGGAAAGGCTGCAAGATTTATGTTGGGAAAGTTGCATACACAAATTCTAAGGAGAAGCTCTCTTCCTTTGAAATTATACCAGTCGTGCAAGAATTCAATAATGTTTTTCTAGAAGCAATTTTGGGGCTACCACCCAAGTGGGATATTAACTTTACAATCGAGTTGATCCCTAAAGCAGCCCCTATGTCAAAACCTCTTACTGTATGAGTTTTCCAGAGTTGACTAAGTTGAAATTGAAGCTACAAGAACTGCTTAACAAGGGATATATACGCCTTAGCATCTCGTAATGGGACATCCTTATATTGTTCGTAAGGAAGAAAGATGACACGCTATAGTTCTATATTGACCATAGGAAGTTAAAAAAATTAACCATTAAAAACAAATATCCCTTACCTTGGATTGATGATCAATTCGATTAGGTAATGGGAGAAAAAGTATTCTCCGGATTACATTTAGAACTTGTTATGGCCACAATGTGTTTATTGTGCTTCCATTTGGCCTAACTAACATTCGTGCAATGTTTATGAGCTTAATGAATTGAATTTTCCATCCATATCTAGACAAATTCATTTTGTCATTATAGATGATATTATGGTTTATTCAAAAAGTGTAGCAAAACATAAAGAACACCTCTGGATGGTGCTGCAAACATTGATAGGAAACTAGTTATATGATAAATTTAATAAGTGTGAATTTTACAAGGACCAGATTCAATATCTTTGGCATGTAATCTCCTCTAAAGGGTAAGTGGTGGACCATGAAAAAATCATGATGATCATGGAATGGTTGATATCTAAAAATGTGGCAGACATTAGATCATTTATGGGTTTGGTGTGCTACTACCATCGCTTAATTGTGGGATTCTCATTAATTGTCTACCCCATTACCTCCTTACAGAATAATGGTAGAGCATTCAAGTGGATAGTTGAGTGTCAGCATAGTTTCAAATAGTTAAAGCATAGGTTGAGTTTAGCTCGCATACTAAAGATTGTTGATCCAAGAAAAGAATTTGTGGTCTATACATATGCTTGTTACGAAGGAATTGGGGGAGTTCTAATGCAAGATGATAGAGTGGTGGCTTACGAGTAGTGCAAACTAAAGTAGCACGAACAAAAATATACCGCCTATGATTTGGAACTAACAGCGGTGGTGCACACACTCAAAATGTGGCAACATTACTTATTGGGGAAGAAATTTCTGTTAATGAAAAATTATAATAGTTTAACAAATTTCTTTGGATAACCCACATTAAATGCTCAAAAAGCAAGATGGACTACATTTTTAAGTGAGTTTAGTTTTGATATTAAAAATTTGAAGGGCAAGGAAAACCGAGTGGTAGATGCACTCAGCAGGAAGTTGTAGTGCATTTACGAAATGAAATACAATCAAGTGGAACCTAAAGATTTGGAGCATTTTAAGGAAGTTGCGAACTAAGACCCAGAATATGTGCTTTTATGGAAGAAGAGTAAACAAGACTGAGGTGAAGAAAAACATACTTATTTTGGTATTAATAATGAAAATTTGCTAACATTTAAAGGCAAGATTTATGTACCGAACTAATTAGTCACTAAACGATTACTGTTGGATGAATTTCATTGCAATTCCTCTGCTGCACATCTGGGTTATCAAAAATTATTTTCTGCCATTAAAGACAATTATTTATGGCCTAGAATGCAAAAAGATATCATGGAATATCTAGCTAGATGCTTAGAATGCCAATAGGTGAAAGCAGAACATCAACACTTGGTTGGTCTACTACACCCCTTACCCATACTTGAATGGAAATGGGAAATAGTCATAATGGATTTTGTGACAGGGTTACCAAAGACTCAAAAACAAAACAATTCTATCATGGTCGTAGTGGAAAAACTAAGTAAATTTGGCCACTTCTTCCCAGTTAAGTCTACATCCAGTGTTGCACAAGTTGCAAACGTGTTTATTAAGGAAATATTTCGTCTACATGGAATTCCAAAGGCCTTAGTATCGGATAGGGATGAAAAGTTTAAATATGCTTTTTGGAGAACTCTGTTTTCAAGGTTAGGTGCTCAAATTCAATTCAGCATAGCTTACCACCCACAAATAGATGGACAAACAGAGCAGGTAAACCAAGTGTTAGAAGATATGTTTCACATGTATGTAATACAACAACCAGGTAAATGGGAGGAGTATATCCACTTAGTAGAATTTGCATATAACAATATTTATCATCAGTCGTTGAAAATGACTCCATTCAAAGTATTGTATGGAAGGAAATGTAAAATCCTGGGTAACTAGAACAGTCCAGAAAACTGATTCATGATGGGTCCAAGTATGTTAATAGAAATGGAACACTCTCTGAAGAAGGTCAAGAAAAGTTTAAGAGCAACACAAGATCCAAAAAGGGCTTATGCGAATGGGAAGCGGACATTGAAATAATTCCAAGAAGGATATCATGTTTATGTAAGGGTTTAGCGCAAAAGAATGAGATGGGTTGGTTGCACCAAATTAAGTCCTTGATATTGTGGGGATTTTCTGGTCCTAGAACGAGTTCGGCCTATAGCTTATAGACTCGCCCTACCAAGCTAGATGTGGGTGTATAACTTAATTCACATATCCTTACTAAATATATATATATATATATATATATATATATATATATATATATATATATATATATATATATATATATATATATATATATATATATAAATGATCGGACACCATATTTATAAACTGGCAGGAAGTGCAGGGAAAAGTGTAATAGTTGTACAATATGTATGATGTCTTGTGTTGTTGCTACTAGAGATAGACTCATATTGCTACCAATACTAGTACATAGCCACATCTTGATTTTGCGTGTCTCATAATATTATCAAGATATTGGAGACATCACATGTACTTATATTATATATATATATATATATATATATATATATATATATATATATATATATATATATATGGGTTGGTTCATTCATCTAATGGAGCAAGCCATGGATTTCTTATATTTCTTCACATATACAAATCACAAAAATATACGCATAAAATTGTGGAGGTCGAGTAGTTGAAGGACTTACAACTTAATAAGCTTTTATAGAGTAATGAGAGAGGATAAGGAAAAGGAGTAACTCATCACATAGAGCTTAAACCATCAATAATTCTACCATTAACACATATATCTTGAATAATTAAGGATTTCTACACTTATTGGAGTTACGGGTAGAAATAATGGATAGGAGAGGAGTTGAATGCTATGATTCATGTAGCACAAATTTAAAGATATAATTTCAATGATCCATATAGGCACATGCATTAATAAGTTAATAGAAATGAATATGTAAGGAAGTGTGAAATATTTCTAGCAAATATGATTGCGTGAATTCAGATAAGAAGCATAAACATAATGGGTTTTAATAGGGGGATAACATATTGTAATACTTGAAGGGGGAATCACCACCATTTCCTTGATACTATGAAGGATCTGTATTATAAAGTCATACAAATTGAAAATAGCATGTAACATTTTCTTTAGAATTTTTTAACCTTTGTGAAGTGTTTCTTCCCCTTATTGATCTGGAGAGGGAGGGCGTTGAACATTCATTACATAAAAATATCTTTGGTCGAGTATCAGCTATCAGGTTGACTAGCTGTCTCAGTTGGGGATGGCTCTATGGCACAAAAGCATTACAAAATATTAATTGTGTTATTAAAGGGTGACACATTTAAGGATAACAAATCAGTCAATCAATCAAATGAATAATGCTAAACATTTCGGGATAACAAATCAGTCAATCAATCAAATGAATAATGCTAACAAAATATCTTCATCCATATCCCTGTGATTGCTTCTATTTCAGGTCATAGTTTCCTCATGGTATGACCTCCTATGTTTCTCATTTGACTACTATCATTTCTACCTTAGTGCTTAAACCATTCATCGTTTAAGGTTAGGAGTGGGAGCTATCATTTTCATGCCACGGTACTGAAGTGGAGGACCCCTGGGTTTTACTTCATCTTCCCTCTGTATGGGAGCACCATGATGGATCATCAAGTCTTCCCGAGCTGCCAAGCTCTTGTTTACTTATGTCATCATCGACCCTAGTTCCATTTCACAGAGGGCCTTTTTGATGCACCCCATGTCAAGATTGAATTCTCCATCTTCCTTATAAAATTCCATATTTGACGACCCACCATGCCTTTAAAGTTCTATACTATCTTGTCACAGAGTTTTTATATCAGGACTTCTCACTGAAAACCATTTAGAGGATGGGGCATCTAGATCCGCTTTAGCCCCTTTTGCATCATGTGATTGTCAGCTATGACCAAGTGCATAGTCATTTGGGCATTAGGGCCTTCGGACTCCCCTACAGGGGTCTTCTTCCTTTGTTACATAGAATCCTGCACACCAGTGGTTTACCATGCTTTGCCTTTCATATCTCCCTTTGACCCTTGCGATCTGTGGGATCAAGCCCACCTAGCATATCGCAATCGCATTGTGGCGGTGAGTGTTGAGGATGGGTGCGAAATGATATGAGAGGGATATATAGCGAAGGGGCCTAATGGGTAAACCATTTTTTGGACACCCCCCTCAGTCATAAAGGGAAACATGCAAGGGCGACCGAAAAGGCCTAGGAGTCATTGATCTAGTGGAGTCAATCTGACCCGTCGAGAGATTGGGGACATTTATTTGATGGTGGAGGAGGGACCCTGGGATTGATGATGTCATTGGTGCCATGTGGCACCTCCTGAGTGGTGACACGTGTCACCTAGATACGCCCCCATAGGACCCTTCAAAATATTGAATCTGTGTGGCACATGTCTTCCGTAAAGCCATGTCATGTTGATGTCAGCTGCCATGTGTATTCATTTGGACCAATGGTATTTGGCCACGTGGTCCCTTGGAGGAGAGAGAAAAGGCACACCTACCTTTGGTTTTGCAACAAATTTCCTTTGTAATTCAGCCTCGGCCCTCTCATGATGTTTTAACACTATCAGCATCTTTCCCCGAAATTCCTTAAGGATGTTCTGTTGGACTCACCGATCATCGATTTTCCAATATCAGAGGTTTACCCCTTCATACCACACTTTTAAATCCTGTCGATCGTCAATAAGCTGTGCCTTGGGTTTTTTACTTTTGAGATCACAAATATTGGCAATTGCTGAATTGCATATTTACTATGTCCTCCCCTGCTACTGCTGCTAGGAAACTATGATCGTGATTTTTAATATGCTCCTGGACCACCGATAAGATTTTCCCCTTGATTTCAGAGGCAACAAAACCCCCGAACTTCAACTAGCCATATGTTCTAATCCATAAGTCCATTTTGGGACTTCCATATACCATTGGAACGTGTGTTCTGAGCACTATGCAATGGATAAGGTCTAATTTCAATTTGAGTGCTTATGTGGCCTAGAAGATGAATTCAAACTTCAATTCTCTTTGGCAACTTTGATCAACTCAAAACTCATAATGCAGTGAGTGACATCATTGGCTGCAATTGGGGATAGTGCCTTGCTGGAAAGGTGTTGAGATCCTGTAGACTAGTAGCCTTCCATCCATTGGGAATGGAGTCATTTTTAAACTAACAATAGTTCTGTGAAAGTGGACTTTCTAACATAAACTAGAAATTTCATATAACAATTACAATACACAGACTGGTATTTACAATGAGTGCAAGAAAGGTAGCTCTAGCTTTGGAAATAGATTTTGAGGAAGTGACCATTTGGTTGTAGTTTTAGAGATTCACCATCCAGATTTTCAAGCATGTATGTGTTATTTCCTCTTTCCTCTAAAATCCTAAAAGCGACGAACCATAGCGGATCAAATTTTCCATGTTTTCCTTGGTCTTCCTATCAAATGTCCTAGTGGAAAACTAAGGTTGTTGGTTGAAGAGGTCGATCCTTTGCCTTCTTTCAAATAGGGATTTCATCCTTTGTTGATAATTTGACAATTTGACCCCAACTTGTTCTCTTTTTCATGACGCTCGACTAGCTAATTTATCCTTCCCGTGAAGGCACTTGGCTCTTCAACATATTCTTGTAGTAACTTTGCCACCGTCATCGCTAATTGTATTGGGAAGACCAAAACCTTACCATACACTAGCTCAAAAGGCAATGTTCCCCGTGGATAATTTAGGATTTACCCAAATCACCCATAGGGAAAACTTCGTTTGGGAGTCTGATTTCCTCTGATTCTCGATGATGGTATTCTTCAGAACCATCACCATAATTTTCTTTTAGGACTCAGCCAAGCCATTACCTTTAGCATAACAAGTAGTGGAATGCCAAATCATGATATTGAATTTCTGGCAGAAGCTGATGAACTTGGCATATTTGAAGACTTGAGCATTATCAGTGATAATTTTGAAGGGACAACCAAACCAAGATAGTATTTTCTCATCCATAAACTTGATTACCACTGAGTTTGTAGCATTTCTAGCTTGGGTGGCTTCCACCCACTTAATGAAATAATTTGTGGCCATCAATATACATTTGTTTTCGCCACTGAACGATCGGTTTATCTCTCTTATGAAATCTAGTCCCCACTATTATAAAGGTTCTTCCACATGTACTGGAATCAGGGGAAGAGGAGAAAGCTTTTGCATCTCAGCAAGCACTTGGCACTTCTGGCATGACCTGACCTGGGAATCAACATTCACAAGCAATGTAGGCTAGTAGAATCCTTCCTTGAGGATTTTATGTGTTGTGGTTTTCCAGCCGTAGGGACCTCTACAAACTCCTTCGTGAAAATCCTCAATCACTTTATGGGTTTCACCCTCCAATAGACATAACAAAAATACCCCCATCGGTTCCTTCCTGTTGAGTAGGCCATTGGATATGATATATTTTTTCTCTTGCAATCTCAGAGTTCAGTATTTGGATTTATCCAACCCCAGCAGGCACCTCAGGAATAAGAGATAATGAATGATGTTCTTATCCCAGGGTGATCCCTCACATTTAGCATAAATATTTTGCTCATATGTTTTAATCCCTCTCTGATGATTCTTTGGTCTACTTTCCTCTGTTATCAGGTTTATCACTAAATCTTGGCAATTTGATTAGGATAAAACCTTAGCCAACCCCTCACCTTTTATGAGCTTATTAGGCTTTATATCTAGCTCATATTCTCATATTTTTGCTATCCACCTATCTCTTTTTCCTTAATTTTCTCCTTGCACCAAGATGTCCTTAACTGTTGTCATTAGGACAAATGTTGTAATTTCCAATTGTAGCACATACATACGAAATACCTTCAAAGCCTTGACTACTCCATAGGCTTGTTTCTCCAAGATGTTATATTTCAGCTCAACATCCCTCAAGGCTTGGTCGAAGAAGGTGATGGGTTGTTCATAACCATCTTTATTTTTCTATAGTAACATTATAACAATATTATGTGGAGAAGCGAAAGAAAAAATATATAAAGTCACTGAATAGTCGGGGCTAACTAGTACCAAGGCTTTAGCCGATTCTTCTTTAATTATAATGGAAGAATCACTGGGGGCAGGGCTCCACTTGCCTTCATTTTCCTTCTTAAGCATGTTTGTAATAGCCTTGACTATTTATGCATAGTTGAGTATGAACCACATCAAGAAATTTATTCTCCCCAAAAAGTATTGGATCTCTTTCATAGTCTTGGCCAGAGGAATAGGACTAGTGGATTTGACTCGTTTGGGATCAATCTTCACACCTTCCTACACTACTATGTGTCCTAGTAGCTTCCACTCACTCAGGCTAAACTGATATTTCTTAGGATTCAAGGAAAGACCATACCTCCTATATTTTTCAAAGGTGAGCTTCAGGTGGAGGATGTGCTCTTCATCAGTCTTAGAAAAGACTGTGATATTTTCTAAATAAACCACCATGAAATTGTTTTTCTCCCCTATAAAAGTTATTTCTATGGCTCTCTGAAATGTGACCCCTACATTAATCAAAACAAAAGGCATGCAAGCATATATGAATGTTCCCCATGGGGTGGTGAAATTAGTTTTCTTCTGATCATATGGGTTGACTGCTACTTGGTTGTAACCAGAGAACCCATCCATTATGGACATTCTAACTGCACCGACCACCTTCTGCAATAAATGATCCATCTTAGGCAGCGGGTAGTTTTCTTTCAGAAACTCTTTGTTTAGATTCCAAAAATCTACATATATCCTTATTTCTTAGTTCTTTTTCCAGACAAGCACTAAGTTTGCCACTGGCTCAGAGTACCTTAAAGGAACTATGATCTTTGCATGTAGCAACTTTCTCACTTCTTTTTCAATGGAGGGGAGTAAAAGTGGACATATCTACCTAAGTTTCTTCTTGCATGGCTTTATTCCACTCTTCAAATGAATCTTATGTTGAATGATGTTAGTACAAATTCTTTCAAATCCTCATAAGACCAAGCAAAAATAACCTTGTAGATTTTGAATAGATTTAAACACCTTTGTCTGTATTGCAAGGAGATTCCTTTTGATAGCATGATCATCTGGGTTTCCTCCTTTGAGTCGATGTTGAATTCTTCTACTTGATCATCCATCTATGGAGCCTTTGGTTTGGAGGCTATGTCATCCTTATTAAAAATCCCTTCGAGTGGGACTAGTCTGTGAGGGATAGTATTCCCTTTTAGTTGCAAAATTTTGCGCCTACCCATTGTGTCTTTCCATGAAGTGGCTTCTTGATTTTCTTCTTCTTCTTCTTGATAAATGGTGGAATCAGTGAACTCCCCTATGACTTCTATGAATCATTTCACTTGCCCATTGTCCTCGAATACCTACCAGTGCTTGAAATTATCAAGTCTTAAGGGCATGTATCAGACTTCTACCTCATACATGGGGAGTAGATTTTGAGGGCAGCTAAAACTGCTCGCAACTATAGTAAAGGATTCAGTCATTCTGTTTCGTTCTCTCGGAAAAAAATTGGTATCAAAGGCCCTGAAGAAGTTATAAATTAGATCCCACACTTTATTCCGGTAAGTCCTCAGTCTAGGGTGTTTGGCCTGGCACTAATTTCTGATCTACCTTACAATGAGCTCAAAGTCTCCATAGAACATTAGACATTCAATATTCATATTATTTGTCAGTTGTAACCCAAGGAGAAATTCTTCATACTGCCCCACATTGTTGGTTGCATCAAACTCCAGCTTGAATGAGAGGGGTATCACGTTGCCCTCCAAAGATACCAATAATACTCCAGCTCTATTTCCTTCTTTTGAGTTTTCTCCGTCAAAGTATAATTACCATACTTTGTTTTCATTTGCGTTCTCATGTTCTAACTACCTTGTCAGGTGTACTGATGTTTCCTCTAAGATGGTCCCATATTCTTCTAGGAATAGGTAGGAAAGGTCGCTTTCTTTCTCGTGCATTAGGGATTTTTCTGAGCCTTTAGCTGAGGTCACAGTTCTTACAAACCTGGACCCTCTATACAACCTCCTTTTCTCAGCTCCAAAAGTGGTAATAGTGGCATAAGTGAGATATAACTTGATTGAGTCGCTCGCCTTGGAACCCCAAGATCTGTATAGAAGCATGTTCAACTGAGGAGGAATATCTGGCATCACTATGTCTGTTACCACAATATTCATAGGGATGTGAGCTAGGTTTACTGCTATATCTTTCATCATTCCCAAGAATTTAACTCCCTTAAATTCAAAGGAGTAGAGGTCCTTATAAGCCTGGTGATCTACGAGCCCATTTGTTCCATCACTACTAATGCCATGAGGTTGTGTGAGGCTCGAGAATCCAACATAAAATTATGAAATAAGTGGTCATGGATTACCAGGGTCGCGTATAAGGGTGCAGTAGAAGGATGAAGTTCTTCTACATGTAGCCCAAAAAAAACCATTGGCCTCTCCTCTTAAAGGTTTAAACTATCATAGGCTAGCGATGAGGCAAATGGATGCATGAATTGAGAGACTTGAGACTTATAAGCAGGCTGCTTTAGAAGCTCAATTAGAGGGACAAGAACCTTTAATGTTTCAAGCTCCTTCTGAAGATTGAATGTAGGTTGGACTTTTTCTATACCTCCTGTATCTAATTCTCCTTCCTTACCACCGACAATTTTTTGTAGAAAAAGTGCCTCCTTTTCTTAGTGTCACTCAGAACTATTGGTTTCCTTATTTGAGGGGACTTTTATGTTGGAAGGTCAGGATTCAGCTTACCTTTCCCTTTGTCTGGTACCAGGGGAATAACTTGGGCAATGATTCCCTCTTCTTCTTCCAATTCCCTTAACCTCTTTCTTGAATATTTTAGGTCATACTTTCGGTGGGTTGTGCTTGAATGAAATTTGTAAATTGTTTACAATAATAATCTATATCCTCTTCATTTTTTTTTTGCTTCTCTATCATGATTGGTCCCCTGGTGAACCATATTTTCCTATTCTTCTTTAGAGAAAGTGGAATACAAATTTCCCTACATCTCATGTGTATCCTATGATTGTTCATCAAGGTCATCTTCTAAATATTGAGGATGAGGAATCTAGTCGAGTTGTTCCTTTCTTTCCCTTGGAAATATGTGTAATGGAGGCTTTCTATATTGTGGGTTATAACCCTGGTTGTTTCCTTAGGAATTTTGTTTGGAGAGACTCTTTTTCTCAAGTTCAACCTTTCCAGCGTTATGCAATAAACTCCTGATGAGTTTATTCATTTCATCCCACTTTAGATCTAGTGATTCTCTAGCTCGACCAAAGGAGGATGCCTCTTCTTTCCCTCTTTTATTTTGAGTAGGTTCTTGCTTTCCTCTTGACTTCCTGGCTGAGGTGAAATTTTCTTTCACCTTAAGAGCATCGATTTGGAGTTCCTCTAAAGTGAGGGACTTCCTTTTCCTTAGAGTAAAACCAATGTTGGGTTCATTGGCTCCCAAAGAGACTACTTGAGCAACAAATAGAGGAGGTTTTATCTCAACCGACAGGTTATTATAGTACTTATTGAACCTTGTGATAAATTTTGAGATATCCTATTTTAGCTTCTTCCTTATAGCGTTAAAATCTGTGAGGAGGTACTCATGATTTCTCTTTTCACCCTATTTTTGTGTGAAAGAGTTTTCAAGTTCCTCCCAAGTAGCGATGGAGCCATTAGGTATGGATTTAAACCATTTTTTGGCTTCTCCATCTAGGGATTGTACAAAAAGTCTCATGACCACATCCAGCTATTCCACATTAATATTCTCAATAAAAGCACATAAGGTTTTGATGTGTCTGTGTGCAAGGTTATCATCCTCCCCATTGAACCTAGGCGGAAGCTTTAGGTAGTCCTAGGGCATAATACTTAGGGGCTAAGGTAAATTAAGACAGGAACATTTATTGAGAAAAAAACCCAGAAGAGCCATCTGGATTAATCGATAAGGATTGAGACTTGCCTAAGGAACTTGTGCCAAAAACACAGTGGTAGGAGTGGCTAGACTAAAAGCATAGTATGTAAGGGTTCTAGGAGTAACTCCTGAGTAATGAGTAATAGTTGGTTGAGAGTTGGATGAGTGGGCTTGAAAGACTGATGGGACAATAGCACAAGTAGTAGGAGTTTTCTCCTTGCACACTTTCCTGAAAATTAATTTCTGAGGGTCAGATACAAATGGTGCTTTCTGCTAAGCGGCATTTGAGGGAGTGTGGTGATTCTAAAAAGCCAAGATGATAAATAATAATGGGGGTAGTTGAGTTGCCAAGGTGATATGGATGCAATCAGAATGCCTTTTCTCACCTATACAAAGAGTGCTCAGCTTGTCATATCCCAAGGGAAAAATACTTCAATAAGCTCCCCGACAATGGTGCTAGAAGATGTTGTCACTCCCAAAGACAACCTCAAATTACTAACAAGACTAGTGCTTTGGCACATTTGGATTCTGTGTGTCTCATAAGATTCTCAAGAGATTGGAGACATCACACGTACTTTATATCTATATCTATATATATAATATATATATATATATATTATATATATATATATTATATAATATAATATATATTATATATTATATATATATATTAAGGTGAAAGGGTTTGTTCATTCATCTATAGGAGTAAGCCATGGATTTTTGGTATTTATTCACATATACAAATTGTAGAAATATACAAATAAAACAGTGGAGGCTGAGTAGTTCAAGACTTAAAACTTAATAAGCTTTTGCAGAGTAATGAGAGGAGATAAGGAAATGAAGTAACTTATCACATAGAGATTAAAGCATCAGGAATTCTACCTATAACACATAGAGCTTGAAGCATTAAGGATTTCTACACTTATTTGAGTTGCAGGTAGAAATAATGGATAGAAGAGCAACTATATACTATGATTCATGTACCAAAAAGTTAAAGATATAATTTCAATGATCCATACATGCACATGAATTAATAAGTCAATACAAATGAATCTCTAAGGAAGTATGAAATATTTCTAGCAATTATTATTGCATGAATTTAGAGAAGAAACATAAACATAATGGCTTTTAACACAGGGATAACATATTGCAATACTTGAAAGGGGAATCACCACCATTTCCTTGATATTCTGAAAGAACTGTATCATAAAGTCATATGGTCTAAAAATAACATATAGCATTTTCCTTAGAAATTCTCAACCTTTGTGGAGTGTTTCTTCCACCTATTTATCCAGAGAGGGGGAGAATTGAACATTCATTACATAAAAATATATTGGACTGAGTCTTAGCTATCAGGTTGACTAGCTGTCTCGGATGGGTTTTGTGGCCCCAAATAATTATAAAATATTTACTGCCTCATTAAATGGAAACACATTTTAGGATAATAAATCAGTCAATCAATCAGATGAACAATGTAGAAAAAATTTCTTGATTCCCATCCTTGTGATTGCTTCTACTTTATGTCGTAGTTTTCTCATGGTATGGCCTCCTGTGTTGCTTAGTCAACCCTCGTCATTTCTTCCTTTACTCCATGAAACACTCATCCTTCAAAGTTGGGAGTGCGCACCATAATTTTCATGCTGCAGTACTGAAGAAAAGGACCTTTTGGCAGTACTTTGTCTTCTCTTTGTATGGGGGCACAATGCTAGATCATCAAGTCTTCCCAAGTTACCAAGTCCTTGTTCACCTTTTTTAGCGTCAACCCTCGTTCCATGTCACAGAGGTCCTTTCTGATTCAGCCCATGTCGGACTTGAAGGCTTCATCTTACTTATTTAAATTCCATAGATGTTGACCCACCTCACCTTTAATGTTCTGTACTCCCTGGTCGTGGAGTTCTCATATCGGGATTTCCCACTAAAAATATTTTAGAGGACGGGGCCTCGAGATCTGCTTTAGCCCCTTTTACTTCATGTGACTAGGCGTTATGACGCAGTGCTTAGTCCTTTGGGAACTAGGGCCTCTAGACACCCCTCTGGGAGTCTTCTTCCTTTTTTACACAGAATCTCGCACACCAGTGGTTCACAATGTTTTGCATTTGATATCTCCCCTTGACCCTTGTGATTATCGATTTGTGGGATCGTGCCCACCTAGGATATCAAAATTGCACGGGGGGAGAGAGTGTTGAGGATGAATTGTTTTCAAAGGGGGGCACGATGTTATGGTCCAACCCTAACCTGCTTATTTATGTAATAGGATCTAGTCATAGTTATAGTTAGTAAAGATTCAATAAAGCCCATATTAATAATTGTAAGTGGTTGACCTGCATTTAATGAAGGGACCATAGTTAGTTGCAAATGGGCCATGGTATTGACCCATGGTATTGTATGTATGAATCCTATATAAAGGATAGAGACTCCCCTCGAGGAGCATCATGTCTTATTTTGTGATCGAGCCTAGCTCTATTAGAGGTTGCCCCCTCGAAGAGGCAAGTGAACATTGCTTTTGATTTATAAAATACTTGCTATTATTTCTTATTATTTTGTGTTCTCGGCATATTTCTTCGCATATTCGGTATTATGGTATCTTCTTACAGGTCAAGAGAATAACAAGTGGTATCAGAGAAATTTCCAGGGCCGGTGGAATCTCCGATTTTTAGGAAAAAAAAATTGGCTAGAGACGTATTTCGATGTCTTTAAACCACGAGATTTATCATTGAGCGCATAAACCTACAGATTTGGGGAAGCATGCATGCAGGAAATACAAGAGGTGGTCATGCTTTTTGGACTCCCTTGTAACCCCTGTGTGTACCCCTTCGAGTAGTAGCACATTCGACAGAACCGTGCACAAACTGTCTTCCAAGTACCCTCTGGGTATATCGGAAGCCCCAGGCTCTCTTCAAACCTTGCCATTGATAAACCTCTGGCCATCTTGTTGCTACAGTACACATAGAACAGCACTCGGGGAGATTACTCGCATGTATAATAGGGTAGTCAAGTTGTACGACTAAGGGTAGAGTTAATCCTCCTTGGATAGTGCCCTGAAAGATTGGGTCGAGTACTACTGTTAGACCCTTATGTATATTTCAATCTATAGCAGCTGACACTACTTGAGACCATAGTTTCTGTGTCTCTCTCTGGATCATGCATCATCTGTGCCAGATCAGAACTAGAAGGTGGGGTTCTGTCGCAACATCAATAATCAGTTCCGCCATTCAGATCCATCATATGCGCCATTTAGATCCATCAGATCCGCCAATCAGATCTATTAGATCTGCCATCCAGATCTAGTAGTTCGGGTTTTGTAGCAGTCACAACAATTAGATATGCCATTTAGATCTAGCAGCAAGGGTTCGATCACTACCACATTCCTACTCATGCTCTGCAGTTGCAGGTTTGCCGACAGACCTAAGCATTTTTGTGGGCTCCTATACCTGGGCGTTATTCTCGCAGGACTTTCGGCAACATTGACTTTTTTGGTATTCAACTACTACAGTATTTCTAAGCAAGGAGTAAAACTACTTTTGGAGTAAAAAAAAAAAAAAACATAAGACCCTCTGGGATGCTTATAGGAGACTTAGCCCATAAGAATCAGGTGGACGAGCTAAGCAAGGTGGTACCATTAAATTGTTAGCATCAAAAAAAAAATCGAGGGGTCCCAAATTTTAAGTGCATCAGATCAATGCATGGTACAAACTAGAGCTCAAGCTATGGCCAATGAGAAGATCGACCTCCTTACATCAAAATTAAATGAAGTATTGTTGTCGCTGCAGACCTTAACTGACACACTCACAAAGGGCAAGATGGAGGAATGCGTGGAGGCATAAATTAACAATGAAAACATTGAGGGCGAGTCTAGCCATTCTTTTCACCTCTTTGGCGACCACCAAAAATCCCAAATGTGACCACCCAAGCTGGACATGTATAAATTTGATGGCTCTCATATGGCCACATTGATAACACAAATGGAGCAATATTTCACACTGAATCAAATCAGAGATGATGTGACTCAGCTTAGTGTGGGTAGCATGTACTTGGATAATGAAAGATGGCAATGGTCGCAGTGGCATCAACGATGCTATGGAAGGCCCATGACTTGGCAGACATTCACAAAAGCGCTTATGATTCGCTTTGACCATGACCCTAACTTTTTGGGTCGTCTCACTAAGCTCCAATAGACAGGAATAGTGAACAAATATATTACAGCCGTTGAAGCCTTAGCGTTCTGCACAGGAGTTCTACAAGATGAGTTCTACTTGGAATGTTTTGTCAGTGGTCTCAAAGAAGCCATACAAGCCCACGCCCAACTGCGACACCCTATCTCATGGCTACATGCCTGCAGCATCGATCGTGAAGTAGAACGTGCATTAGTGTCCCAGTCCAATCACCCAAATTTCATAGCCAATGGTCACGGCACCCAGGCTAAAACCACTACCCAAATACTCAAGTTTCAAAAGGTGTCACCAGCAAAAATGGCGGAAATAAGAAAGCAAGGATTCTGTTACTATTGTGATGAGAAATACTCCCTTGGGCATAAGTGCAAGGAACCCAAATTCTTTCAAATTAATGCTACTAATCACAGTTCATCGGAGCAAGCCCCACCACTTGAGGCACCAGAGGAGGATGACAAGGACAACCAACTGAATAATGTACCTGAAGAACCAGTTATCTCGTTGCATGCTTTGGCAGGGATTTCTTCTCCCCAAACTCTCAAAATTAGAGGTTTTATTAACCATCGCCCGATAATAGTCTTGATTGATAGTGCCAGTACACATAACTTTATCCATCACAGAGTCCAGAAAGTAGTGCATTGTTTTGTCAGAGCAGTTTCTAACTTGTAGGTCCAAATCGCTGATGCGGGGACAATGAAATGTGAAGGCCGTTGTGAAAATGTCAAACTTCAAATGGGCGATTATGAGTAAAAGACCAACATGTTTTCCATACAGATGGGAGGGTGCGACATTATCCTTGGTGTTGAATGGTTTCGCACACTTGGCCCAATCACAATGGATTTCCACGAGTTATATATGAGCTTTAAGCAGAAAAACCACACACATACCCTTTGCGGACTCCAAGTGGGTGATCCCTCTATCATCAGCTCACATAAGATGGAAAAATTGTTAAAAAAAGGCCACCATGGAGTTATAGCCCAATTTAATGCCATCCAGGCCTTTGAAAGAACTTCTCTTCAAATTCATCCTGAGGTGCAATAGATCTTAGACAACCATTTTCCGGTCTTTGACAAGCCTCATGAGCTTCCACCCTCGAAAGGGGAACATGATCATAGCATTACTTTAGTCCCAGGGGCCCAACCCCCAAATGTGTGCCCATATAGATATCCGTTCACCTAAAATAATGAAATTGAAAAAATCATCAAGGAACTCCTAGAAGCAGGATTCATTCGTCCTAGCACTAGTCCTTATTCATCGTTGTAGTCATGGTGCTCAAGAAAGATAGGGAATGGCATATGTGTCCAGACTTCAGGGCTCTCAACAAGCTGACGGTCAAAGATAAATTTCCCATCCCAGTTGTCGATGATTTGTTGGATGAACTAAATGGGGCTCAGTTCTTTACTAAGCTCGACCCTCGCTCACGCTATCACCAAATTAGCATGAAAGAAGCGGACATTCCAAAGACTTATTTCCAAACTCATGAAGGCCATTTTGAGTTCCTGGTCATGCCATTTGATCTTTGTAATTCCCCATCCACTTTTCAGAGCCTCATGAACGACCTGCTCAAACTATATCTCAGAAAATTTGTCCTTTTTTTTCTTTGATGACATCCTCATCTATAGCCGCACTTCGGCCACACATCTTCAGCATGTACATATGCTCCTGCAACTTCTCCAGAAGCATAAATTGTTTCTCAAGCTCTCCAAGTGCTCTTTTGGCATGGAAGAAGTTGAGTATTTGGGCCACATTGTGGGGCGTGAAGGTGTCACGATAGACCCCAAAAAGATCCAGTCAGTGCAGGATTGGCCTCAACCAAAGACCTTGAATATCTTGAGAGGATTTTTGGGTCTCACAGGCTACTATCGCACATTTGTCCACAATTATGGTCGCATTGGCAGACCCCTCACTCACCTTCTCAAGAAAACTTCATTCCTCTAGAATGTAGAAGCACAACAGACATTTATAGCTCTCAAACATTCCATGTGTTCCACTCCTGTATTAGCACAACCAGACTTCACCAAATCTTTTGTGATTGAATGTGATGCTTCAGTTATGGGTATTGGGGCAGTCTTAATGCAGGACAGTCAGCCCTTGGCCTACACTAGCCAACAACTAAGTGGGACAAATCTGGGACAATCTACATATGAGAAGCAGATGATGGCCATCTTACATGCAGTCGATACCTGGCGACCATACTTATTGGGACGACATTTCCAAATTTTCATAGACCATCAAAGCCTTAAATATTTTTTGGAGCAACGGCTATCCTCGCCAAAACAAAATAAGTCACTCGCCATAATCTTGGGATATGATTATGAGATAATTTACAAGAAATGGTGCGAAAATATCGTAGCAGATGCATTATCATGCTAATTTGAGGAGGATAGCACACTGCTCGCAATGTCCCTTCCCATTCCAGAATGGATTGAAGAGGCTTGCAAGGAATGGCTTTCACATCCTTTACTCTCCCAAGTGATTAATAAATTGCAGGCAGATCCAAATTGCATACTGGGCTACTCTTGGCAGGATGAGATTCTTTGCTACAAGGACAAAGTCGTGCTGTCACCAACATCCACCCTCAATAGTCACATTTTGGCGAAGTTGCACTCATCTCCCACTGCAGGCCATTCAGGCGTTTAGAAGACTTATGCTTGCACTCAACGTTCATTCCTATGGACAGGCATGAAAAAGGACATTCTTACTTTTGTAGCTGAGTGTGACATATGTCAGCGCCACAAAGGCGAAACAGTCAAAGCTCTAGGCACATTACAGCAATTACCCATCTTGGCCTCAATCTAGATGGAGGATTCTATGGACTTCATTACGTGTCTTCCGAAGTCAGGCAACAAGTCAGTCATCATGGTGGTTGTGGACAGAGTTTTTAAGTATTATCATTTTTGCACCCTATCCCACTCTTTTACACCGACTTTGGTAGCTCAATCCTTCATGGACCAGATCATCAAATTGCATGGCATGCCCACTTCCATTGTGTCTGATCATGACCCAATCTTCACCAGCAACTTTTGGCAAGAACTTTCAGGCTACAAGGGACCCAACTACAACTCAGTACTTCCTATCATCCACAAACTGATGGTCAAACTAAAGTAGTCAACAAATGTTTGGAGACCTACCTTAGGTGTTTGACTTCAGAAAAGCAACATCTATGGGTATAGTGGCTACCTCTCGCTGAATGGTGCTATAACACTAACTATCATGCCACCACCAAAATGACTCTCTATGAAGCAGTTTATGGTCAACTCCCTCTTTCCCCTACTTCTTATATCAAGGGATGTTCTAAGGTACAAGCAGTGGATCAACTCCTTCGAAACCACACAACCATGCTGGCCCACCTCATAGAGAATCTCCATTAAGCTCAAAACCACATGAAGCAATAGGTAGATCAACATCGTTTAGAACACCAATTTCAAGAAGCGGATTAGGTATTTTTGAGGCTGCAACAATATAAGCAAACATCAATCAAAGACAAGGGTTGTTAAAAATTATCTCCAAAATTATATGGACTGTATCAAGTACTTCAATGCATCGGAGAAGTCACCCACAAGCTAGCTTTGTCACCCACTGCAAAAATCCATCCAGTCTTCCATGTCTCATGCCTTAAGAAAGTGATTGGGAACCATTGCTCAATTCAAACCAATTTACCAGAATTGGATAAAAAAGGTTCAATCTGGCTCCAACTTGAATAGGTTCTTGACACGTGAGAACGACACATGCGTGGCCACAAGATCAGGGAAGTCCTTGTCAAGCAGAAAGACACTTCTCCGGAAGATGTGACTTGGGAACCAGCCACTATCCTTCAATAGTTTCCACAGCTTCAACCTTGAGAACAAGGCTATTCTTTGGGGGACGGCATGTTAGGGTCCAACCCTAACCCCCTTATTTATGTAATAGGATTGAGTCATAGTTATAGTTAGTAAAGAGTAAATAAAGCCCATATTAATAATTGTAAGTGGTTGACCTGCATTTAATGAAGGGACCACACTTAGTTGCAAATGAGCCATGGTATTAATAAGAACCATGGTATTGACCCATGGTATTGCATGTATGAATCCTATATAAAGGATAGAGATTCCCCTCGAGGAGCGTCATGTCTTATTTTGTAATCGAGCTTAGCTCTATTGGAGGTTGCCCCCTCGAAGAGGCAACTGAACATTGCTCTCTGATTAATAAAATACTTGTTGTTATTTTTTATTGTTCTGTGTTCTACGTACATTTCTTCGCATATTCAGTGTTTTGGTATCTTCTCGCAAGTCAAGATCATAACACATGAAAGGTAAGTGGTAAGTGAGGGGGGGTCTGAAATGATATCATAAGGACACATAGTGGAGGGGCTTGGCAGGGAAACCACTTTTCGGACCCCCCCCCCGCGCTAATAAAGGGAAAAAATGCCAGAGAGGGGGGGCATGGGGAGCAAAAATGCCTGGGAGCTATTGATCTAGCAAAAAGGAAACCTGAATTTGATTGGGAGTGTTTGGACATGAAATTTATGGTTTTATCAAATTAAAGCCATTATAGTAATTAACCTGGTTACTATATTTGACATTATCGAATTAAAAGCCATGCTGATTAAGAGTGATTGGACATTAAATTTATGGTTTTATCGAATTAAAGGCATTACAGTAATCAAATTGGTTACTATATTTGACATTATCGAATTAAAAGCCATGCCATTGTTTTGTAATGTGAAATATTGATGGGAATAAAAACTACAGTGCGGAGCTACATGTACAACTGGTAAAAAAAGATTCAATGCACTTCAAATTAAACCAATTTCTACAAAATTCACTTTAAAATAAAATGTTAATGAAATTTCGGAAATTCCTTTTCCTACCAAAAGTTTAAATTCACGATTTCTTCTAATCAAATACCTTGGATTTATCGACCTTTGCAACAACAAAGCTTACATTTAATCATAAGATGAATGAAGTACCTCTTTCCACCAACAAACTTAAAACATCACGGGTAAATTTAGTAGGAGTTAGAATGAAACCCAAATTTGGCTGAGAGTCTTTGGACATGAAATTTATGGTTTTGTCAAATTAAAGCCGTGATATTATCGAATTAAAGCCATGACAATAATCTGGCCTAGTTACTATATTTGATTTTTTCTCTGATTCTCTGATAAGTTTCTCAACATAGTTAAGGATTACTCTTTTTTCTCCACAATCCAATTTGTGTTTATCACACTGGTAATCCTCATGGTTTTCATTCCTTTATATTTATTTTACAAATACACATATAAGAGAGAATTAAATGCATGGGGGTATTGCCATCATCAATGTTGGACCTTTGTTTCGATCACATTTGTTAGTCGTAGCCGACATGACAAACCATTCTCAGTTTTAAGATTTTATCATAATCAAAACCTTTGGACGTCTTCTATTGGGACCTTAGCAATATTATTCTTTTAAAGTAGAAATAGGATAGATTCTTTCATCCTCATTTACTCTATTTCGATTTGTAAAGTTGTAATGAAAGCTTCTTATTAACTCCTGAAAGGTCTATACCTACAATCAAACTTGTTCATGGGAGCATCTATGAATAGAATTTGGATGTGTCACTGATGACAAGGATGGCCCCAATTTGTTATACATATCAATTTCATTGAACCATCACGTGATTTGATATGCGAAAACCATTATTATCGCAGGTAGTCCATAGTTAGGTCAAATATTTGAAACATTGACTCTCTGACAAAATTGAGCCATTATAGATAATAGAGATCCAACATATATATACAATTACAACAATTTATACATGGGCAATGCAAAAAACTAAAAACACCTTGCATCATATGCCTTGAATCCAAAATGGTATGATATTGAACAAAAAAAATAAAAGGCCTCCTACCGATGGAGGGTTCACGAAGGAATTTATGGCAGCAACAAAGAAGAGTTATAGTCAAGATTCAAAGAAAACATCTCTCATAGGAACTCCATTTGTCCAATTTTCATATGGGTGAGGTGTTTTGGGACAATGGAGGCATGTGTGTTGGTCATGGTCACAAAGATTCAATATACTTGTGGCATAGTTCCTCGGCGTATTAGAGGGATTTTAATACCTAAAACTTTATTCAAACAGTGAAGAGAAACGAGTTAGGTTGTAATAAGGCAAAAACATTCGTTGTACACTTTATCTTTTTCTTAGAAAGACCTTGGGTACAAGTATGTTCCTTTTAAAAATGGGACCAATTTATGGATGACATTTGCGGGGTGTGGGGATGGGTGGGTGCTACGAGTACATGAACCAACAACAATAATTAGGCCTGGTTACTCTATTTTTTAATCTATTTGATGAGGGCCTTCTATCCCTATATCCCTATGTCATACACCATAGATCAATGGGCTATCATCTTCTTCAACTAGAACAATACTGGTAGATAATTGAACAACAGACTGGTATAAAAATCATCCAGTTTTCTCAAATCATTCGGTATATTAAAGGAAAAAACACACAATCAGAATACCTTTCTCCTTGCATAACTTACGAATAGCATTGAGAAATATCATTGATTTTAAGAGAGATGTTCCTATCGAAGAAGAGGAGAAAACAAAGCTTAAAATCCTGGATATCTTGGATATTGGTGCTACCAATAAAGCTCAAACCAAAGAGCTAGAGAGTCTGAAGCACAAATCAGAGGAGCTAGAGAGTCTCCTAGCCATTGAAGAAGCGACCTTAAGACTAAAAAACCAAGCCATTTGGATAAAGGAGGGTGACAAGAACACTAAATTCTTCCACATATTCGGAAATAAGAGACGGGAAACAAATACTATTTGGGAAATTAAAAATGAGGAGGGAAACCTGGTGCATTTTCACGAAGAGATTACAAAAGAAGCTGTAAATTTTTTTCAAAATTCTTACAGAAGGAACCGGGACATCAGTATGGATGATATCATCTGGGGTATTTAGCTTTTCCCATCCATGTTCGATGAGCAGCAAAATGATCATTTATTTGCTAGTGTCACAGAGGAGGAGTTATTGTTAGTTATGAAATCATTTAAAAAAGATAAATGCCCAGGTCCGGATGGTTGGACTATAGACATTTTTGTTAATTTTTTCGATCTGATGAAAAAAGATATCCTGGCTATGATAAAGGAATCCAAATACAAGGGAAACATAAATCATGTCATTTCCTCTACTTTCATTCCCTTAATCCCAAAAAGAAAGGACTCTCTTACATTTACAAACTTTAGACCCATATCACTCTGTAACACCATTTACAAAATAATTTCTAAAATCATATGAGGAAGGATCCAGGGCATCTTGTCAAGCCATTTATCTCAAGAACAAGATGGTTTCTTGATAGGTAGGAATATTCTAGAAGCTGTTTCTATTACACAAAAATGCCTCCATTCTATGCACTCCAAAAATATTAAAGCAGCAATCCTCAAAATAGACCTAAAGAAGGCTTATGATTGTCTTAATTGGGGCTTTTTACAATGTCTCCTTATTAAAATTGGGCTCAATAATCAATGTACTAACTGGATTATGGCTTGTGTGGAAAATATCAAATATGCCATTCTTATAAATGGTATTCCATCACCTTTCTTTTCTACTGCTAGGGGTCTTTGTCAGGGATGTTCCCTTTCTACCTTTCTGTTCATTCTTTTTATGGATTCACTTAGCCTTCATATTACAAGGACTGTTAGTGAGGGTAGATATCATCCTCTAACAATTCGCAAGGAAAATGTTTTTTCCCATAATCTTTTTATCGATGATATGTTGATTTTTGCCATGCTTTGTAGACAGACCTAGATAAATCTGCACAAGATGTTTGAAAACTTTCGAAGGGCCACTGGTCTTCTTATTAATGGAGGTAAATCATATTTTCATCATGGGGATGTTAATATGGAAGTAATTGAATACCTAACCCATTTTTACAATATACAAGTTAAATCTGTTAAAGAGGGTATGAAATATTTGGGCTATCATTTTAAACCAATTGGATATTCTAAATCAGATTGGACATGAATCCTTAACAGATTCTACAAAAGAATTGCTGGCTAGGAGTATAAATGTCTCTCTATGGCAGGAAGGATGATTCTAACGCAATTTGTCTCGCCCAGTTCTTGGTATATTAGGCCCATTTATTTTATATTCCAGCCAGTGTCATTCATAATCTGAATAGATTAATGACATACTTCATATGGGGGGGTTGTAAGGAAAAAAACAAAATTTCACCTGTCAAAGCTTACAAACCTCACCCTTCCAAAGAAGATGGGGGGTTGGAGTATCATGGACCTGCGAAATTTTGGTCTTGCCTTGCTATGTAAATCATTATGGAGAGCTGTATTTGGGAACACTATATGGAGTAATGCTATCAAATTGAAATACATGGGGAACAAAGATATTTCTACTTGGTATAGGTATAGATCAGTAGGGCCTGCTCGAGGATCGTCTATATGGAGGAGATTTCATAAGATTCAACAGTTCTTTTTCAAAAATTTTGTGTGGAATTTTCAGTCAAGGAATAGAATTTTAACTGGTTTTGATCCTATTATGGGAGGAGAAGAGGTTTCCCATTTTCCTCCTCAGCTTTTACATATCGTCCACCAAAAAGGAATTTTCTATTGGGCACAGGCTATTGACGAGTGGCAGGGTGCTATTCCTAGTTGGAAAACAACATATTGGGCCTTAAATGTACATTAGCATCTCAATGGAGTCAGATTATTTGCAGAATGAAGAACAGGGGTATATTCAGATCTGAAGATGAGGATGGCATCGTCTGGAGGGGTAGGGGTGGCAAGATAAATGTTCATGTAAAAAGATATATATTTCTCCATAATAGAGGATCAATATACACTTGCCGATAATATTTTCCCATATGCATTTTGGAAAACTAGGCGCCCCTACAAGATTATCTTATTCTCATGGCTTGTGTACCAAAACAAAAATCTTACCTCGGACAATTTGAAAAAGCCCAACTAGCATGGTCCTGCTATCCACTCTATATGTCAATCTGAGGTAGATTGCAATCTGCACATCTTTTTAAATTGCTATCACTCCCAGGTACTTTGGAAGAATCTCGCCTCATATATTGGTTTCAATTTCATCGTACATTCATCCATTACAGATGCACTTGCATGGTGGAGTAAACAGAAGGTGACATGGAGGCCCATCCCTCTTATTGTGTTTTGGTCCATTTGGAAATGGAGGAATAAGTTTATATTTCAAGACTCTAAGGAGAGTTTCAAAAATGTTTTTGATCATATCGTCTCTATGTATTTCACTCTCCTATCCTCCTTTCCTCAACGCATAAAAGTAAAGTCAAAGGAAATTTATCATTCTCAGCAGGTCTATCCAAGGGCATTCTTTGATGGGGTTGTGAAATATGGAATATGTGCATGTGGAGTTTCCATTAATATTCTTAAGAATCAGCATTTTGCAATATATTGGAATGGGGGTGAAGGGACAAACAATAAAGCAGAAGCCATGGCTCTATATGGTCTTCTTCTTTTCTATTCATTCCTGAATATTGATTCCCATTGGATCTATGGAGACCCAAAACTTATAATTGACCATGCTATCGATAAATTCTCCATAAACAATCACAATCTGGCCAGATGGATGTATAGAATCTCCTCTATTTAGAAATCTATAAAATATTTCTCCATCGCCCATGTAAACCGATCACAAAATATTATCGCATCTGAACTATCAAAGAAAGGGATGCTCTCTCAGTACCGGGTATGGAATCTGATCATCACTGTGGGGACCGACTCCCATCAAATACAGGAATTCACATTGCCAGGTATATAGTGATCTTCCATTATGTACTAGTATGTATCATGAACCTGACTATCAATCATTTGGTATATGGCATAGGTATCTCTGTTTTTATGTATTGCAAATTTTGGGTATATGACTCTCTATAGTTCCTATTATTACTTGTATTTGTAATTAGTGTTCGTATTTTGCAGTATTAGTTTGCATATACTGTTATTGCAGGTCACAGTTACAATTTCTCTTCCACACATAATTCTCTATTAGGAAACAATTTTATATAATACTATTAAGCTTTTTTTCCTACTGAAAAATCAGAGGATTTAGTTGCAACGAAGATGAGGGCGAATGCATGCTATAGATTGGAGTAAATCGAGGAGGCTATTGCGATGAAAATGTGGCAGCATGCGGGATCCACCTAAAATTCAACATTATGTGATTTGAGTGTGTACAGTACATCATGCAACCCCTAAGATGTCGATGTATGATACATGAATATATGGCCTAAATCTTTCCTTTAAAAATATTAATTACTCTATAAAACTAGAAATATTAGTTACCCTCATTCATATATATATATAATTAATAATTATCCAAGCTACCTAAGTTTTGTTAATAATTTTTAAATGAAAACAAAATGATCATTTCATTACTGATGATGATGACGATGATGGTGCTTAACGTCCACTGAGACCAAAATTGGTCTATCGAACCTATAACTTTTTAGTTTCTAATTTTCTGGGTCCTCGTCTTTTTTGGCGAGATTGGTGCTATAGTTTTTTCTTTTTCTCTACAGTCTTCCAACTTTCTTTATCTTGCATCTCCCTCATCTCTTCTAGTTCTTGGGACATTAGTGTCTTAGCTTCGCGATCTATTGTGTTCGTCATTTTGAAGATAGTCGGAGAAGAAGTTTGATCTAGGAGATCTGCTTTGCTGTTAAATGAAGATTTATTTTGTGCGGTATTCGAATCCTCATAACTGTTGAGGCTTAAGGGGTTTTCGAGTTCATTCTTTTGTTGTTGGGTGGGGCGTTCCCCTTGCTTGCCTTGAGAGTTGTTTCTTTCTTGCCTGATTTCTTGTGATTCAGAGTTTTCTTGAAAGTATTCTTCTTTGATGACAATGTAGTGTTCTTTTTGTGCTCCTTCCCACCATGTAGATCTGTGGTGATTTTTTCTAGCAGAATTTTTCTGTGAGACTTTTGGGCAATTTTTGGCTAGGTGCCCTGTCTCAAAGCAGGATCAAGATGTGAAGAGGACACTTTCATAATTGAGTTTCTGGTTCCACACAGTCTTTACTTGTTAGGTGTATTTTAGCTGGGAATCCGGCGCTAAAGTCCATTTCTACACAGATGCATGTATAGGTGGTTCTCACATATTCCTCTGTTTCTGTGGCTTTTGCAAGGGTAGGTTTGGCAATCTCACCCAAACCAGTGCTAAGGTTATGACTATTGTTGAGGGATCGATTGATGGGTTCCATGGCCTCATGAATAGGACCGATTTTTCCCAAAACCAAGGTCCGGAATCTAGAATACATTATCTGCTTTGAGGGTTTTCAAAATTTATTCTAAAGGAACCCTAGCACAGGGGTAGATATTAATTGCATCAGGAATTAGAGGCTTCCATACCTCCAAGATCCAACTGTGGACAGTTGTCAGCCGTGGCCAAAAACCATTGAATCGGCAAATTATGGCACTTTCAGAGAACTTCAAACCCTCATCAAGTGAGACCTGGAGGACCTCGACAGTGAGAGTTGGGGCTTCACTGATGATATGGGCAGGAACATGCCCCCGAGGTCGACAGAACTGAGCCAACAACTATTTTCGCAAAGCTGTGAACCATCTATAAAAGATTGCGGAAGAGAAGGCCACACAAAATCGCTAAAAAGAAGTGAAAAGCCACAATTCTATAAAGAAGAGTTGCAGATCTATATATCGCAGAAGGCCTAATCAATGAGAAGAGAAATTAAAAGCCACAGATCTATGGCAGCGACAAGAAATAGAAGCGCCGCAAATCTGGAATTTTTTCACAAGTGCCGCAAATCTGGAATTCTGAATTATACATCTGATACACCTTGAATGTTTGTGGCACTGGCACAACAGACTCGAACCACCAGAGAGATCAGATACACACACCACCGAACACCCGACAAATCAGATACGAAACACTACTGCAGAGGTATATTATTTCCACCACTGAGATCGCAGAGCTATTTTATTTCCACTAGAGAGATATCATATTTAAGTTGTTGCAATCCGCAAAGATTAAAAAGCTTCGCCTGTAAATTCAAAACACCCTACAGAGAATTCGGTCGATCAAATTACAGAGATAAAATAAAAATTCTACCGCAGATACGAACCACAGCAGAGGCAAACCATTCTACCGCAAGTCTGGAACGACAGCAGATCTGGAACCACAGAAAAATTCTATGTTATAAAATTATAAATAAAAAACTATCGTATAAAATTCTATGTTATACTATTTTATAAAATTATAAATAAAAAACTATCATTTCAAACATGCATTGCACACATTTATAACAAATATTTTTAGTAGTTACATGCGCGATTGTCTATAGGATTCACGTGATCATTAAGTTCGGCATTTACTGAATGTAATAAAACTTAATAATTAAGAGCCTACATTTCACCTGCCTTCCTACATTAAAGATGTAAGAAACTACTTTAACGCTATTTTATAAATGGGAATCTGCCTCATTTTAGGGCTTAAATACAGCAACACAAGACCTAAATCTCCAATACAGGAATCTTGAGAAGCCCGAAATTGCGCAGTGTAGATTTCCTGTGTCACGGCGGATCTTCGCGGCAAGCCAGTGTCCATCATGGGCTTGCGCTGTCTCGTCGACGGTGGCAATAAATGTTGAGGGGATGGGGACGGAAATGGGGACGCCTGAAGTAAGGCCATTGCGACACGGCGACGGCCTCGCATGTGATCGCAAGTTCTACGAACGGGGCCCTACTTGGCACTGTGTACTCAGTGCGTGAACCCACAGGTCTTCCTCTCTTTAAATTAACCTAGCTCGCCTGGAACGTCACAATTTCAAGAAAGTTTTGCCTGCGTGGTGGAAGTATCATCTGTAATTTGCTATGGAAGAGCGTCATGGAGGTGGGCAAGAGGAAGCACGGAGGCCCCTTTTCCAAGGGAATTATTTGCCCAATCTGTTTGCCTTGCTGCGCCGCGTGAGATTCGAACGGGCCACAAGCGTCTGGGACCGAAGTCGGGTGGTAAAATTGGCTGCGGATCTGTCCATGGCCATGACGACAAGAGGTGGAACCCAGTGGAGCCGGGCCATCGTTCGCAACTACATTTGCAGGCTCAAGAAAACCCGCGGCCAAAAGCGAGTATTTAAGTGCAGCGGGAATTCGCAGAAAATGGGATCTGTGTCTGTCAAAGCAAAGCCCTTGAAAACGACCGCTCCTAGCAAGGAGCCCGTTGGTCGGCTGAGTGGAGCGCCGTGCGGGTACGAGGAAGAAGAACCCATCGTGGCTTCACGTATGCAAAGCCTGAGGTTGGTCGTCCCAGGATGTCAGCGGCTGGACACGCCCGTTTTGTTAGAAGAGGCCGCAGACTACATCGTGGCGCTTAAGATGCAGGTTCAGGCCATGCAGACACTCGCAAACTGCTACACAAATTCGAGTGCTCATGCTCCTTGTCATGTTTAGAAACAAAGTCACAAGGTGCTCTTGCTGCTTGACAGGCATTTTGCAGGTGGCTAGTTATATTTATGTCTAGGAGAGAAACAAAAACATGGGGACGTTTGAAAAGACACGGCTCATTATTTCTGTGAATCTTATGTCTTAAATAATGGAGACGAATGTACTGCGGCTGCTCCTTTGCTTACCCATTGTCAATTCTGCTCTTTAAATCTGTAAATGTATGTACCTTTGGCTGCTAAGAAACCAGAACTCCACATTCTGGATTTCTCTGTCTTCTTGATACCTTTCAGATGCTATGGCCGGTGGAAATGAAGCCTAAATCTATAGGCTTGATTTTTTCTTTATAGTGCAGCAGGGAATGTTCAGTGTGTGATTTGTGTATCAGATTTTTCTGTGTAATGGTCAGGATTATCAGGGTAGTATAGGATTATCAACGAAATAAGTTCTTTCAAATCCTAATAGTTTTTTTCGAATACGAATCTTAATAGTTATTTTCAAATCCGAATTTATCAATATGGGAATTCACTAAAAATATGAATTCACCAAAATCGGAATTCAATAAAAAGAAATTGGAATTCACATTTTTTTTTGTTATTAATTAACGAAAAAGATTATGAATATGAATTCACTACAATCTGAGTCCCTACATTAAAATACATTTTTGAAACTATTTTCGGAAAATACAATTTAAGTAATACATTTCTGAAATGGATTAGCTGGTTTGAAAATACATTTTAGAATTTATAAATGATTTTAACACTTCTAAAAATATATTGGTTAATTTATAAATCCATTTTTGTTAATTTATAAATAGATCTAGTGGTATAAATCCATTTTTGTTAATTTATAAATAGATCTAGTGGTTTAAAAAGAATTGGCACGCTCCAATTATGCAGATTAAACCCTTTGAATTTTAAATTTAAGTTTTTAAAAATTTCAATAATAATATTTTGATGTGGGAAAAAATATGTTTAAATTTATATTTTGATGTGGGAAAAAATATGTTTAAATTTTTAAAACTCTAGATCAGATTTAGATTTTGATTAAAATTAACTAGAAAAATGGTTGGGAAAAAAATATATTTAAATTTAAGTTTCTAAAACTTTAGATCAGATTTTGATTAAAATTAACCAGAACCAGAAAAAATGTTGTGAAAAAAACCATTTAAACTTAAGTTTTTAAAACTTAAAAATCTCTATCAAATTTTGATTAAAATTAACAAGAAAAAATGTAAAAAAAAAAACTATTTCATTTATAAAATAAATTACACCATTATTATCATTTTATCCAATTATATATACATTCTATAAAATTATATATACTGAAGACTGAAATCAATTTTGAAAACTATATATACAGAAATCAGTTTTCAATCTTCCAACTTGACTGTCCAGTGCCAGTTAATGCACAGGTGTTTTTTACATCATCTTGTATTTAGATTGATGTGCCTTACTTTTGTGGATGATGAAAAAAGCAAATCATCATCTTTTCCTTTATTGTAAATTATTCACGGATGTATTTATGAATCTCACATGTGCTTTCCGAACGCCAAGGTTTCGGTGGCGTGATTGGAGGTTGAGACAGATTGTTTTGCACTCTCTAAAATACTAAATCAAGTTGTCGAATGTTCAATCTCTTTCACATTGGGGAGGCGTTCAAAACGACCTGTGGATCTGCAAGTGGGATCCCTTAATAATTTTGATCATAATACTAACATCTTTGCAGTTCCTATGATATTTTATATCTGGCTGGAATTTTTTCCATTAATTGTTCCTAAAAATGTAATGTTGTAGAATGTGTTAAACAGACATGGTTAACGAGAAACAGATAGAAAGATAAAGCATGCATTGCAATTTTATTAACAAATTGATATACATTTATAGTACATTTGGTGACCGTTGGGATTCAGATCCCAAGGTCTCTTGGACTGCTTTGTCCATTCGGCTTCCACGCTAACCCTTTAGGATTAGGTGTCCAACATTCCCCCCCTTAATCCGAAGGGTTATGTATGAGTCCAAGAAAAGCGCTGTAATACAAAATGTGCAAATATGCATGGCAACACTAGGCTGAATGTGCTCTATGAAATGTTGGTCAAAAAAGGCGGTGGTTTAAGGATAGCCACCAACACTGGAACGCTTAGTGCAGTTCCCGGAACTCTTCCAAAACTGGCAAGAAGCTGTAAGTCTTCTGCTAGAGGAAGTGATCCTATTGTTTTTAAAGAGGGAAACCTTCAACCAAAAGGGAGGTCTCACCCGCATAAAAGGTAAAACTTCAACCTGAAAAGGGAAGTCTCAACCTGTGATGGTTTAAGGATGACCAACAACTCTGGAATGCTTAATGCAATTCCTGGAACTCTTCCAAAACTGGCAAGAAGCTGGAGTCTTCTGCTAGAGGAAGTGTTCTCAATTTAGTTCCCGGAACTCTTCCAAAACTGGCAAGAAGCTGAAGTCTTCTGCTAGAGGAAGTGTCCCAGATTGCCAACTGAAGGCATTCT